>JASVEL010011092.1:0-131496 GCA_032618575.1 Nicotiana noctiflora
TTGTGTAGTTAATTTAAAAGTGATAAATGTATATATAATATGTAAAAGTTAGTAACTAACTGAGTAGTTAGGTGGTTGATTAACTTTATATAAGTAGTTTAGGTAGTTGACTATACTCTGTAAGTCATTTCTCTTTTCATTAAGAAGAAGAAGCTCTAAGCCAATCTTCCATGATCGATCATTTTTACTAAATTCGACATTGTATCAGATCCCTCGGCCATAAGTGTGGTCGTTTAGAGTAATTTTTCTACTTGCTAACTCTTCATCGGAGAATTGTGACGGAGCTCGGTCATGGCAGCTGTTGACAATGAACTGCCAAAGAAATTGAGCCACAATCACCCATTTTTCTCAATTCAATTGACAATTCGGGAGCTGTGTTGACCTCTCTTTAATTACGAGGACCGAAAAACTATTCAGTATGTAGTCGAACGATGAGAATTGCAATCCTAGGCCGGAATAAGCTAGGGTTCATCGACAGTACATGTAAAAAGGAAAATTTTGGTACAAATCTCGTAGATCTTTATGAGCAATATTTATAGGCAGTAGGATCACCACGGAAATAATTACTCGATGGCTTTAGGCGGACTAATAACTAGTAGTTGCATATGAGCTTTGAAAATTAAGGAAGAAGTTTTTTGTGTGGAGAGAGATAATTGTAGAAGAAGCTTTTAATGTAGGGATTTAACTAAAAGTAAAAGAGGTGGATCCATTGAAAAAAACTAAATCAAATACACTATAGTAGACGTGTTGAAATTCTCTCAAAGAGAGAGAAAAGATTACTAGTATGCCTACAACGTTGAATTACCAAATGAGACCCAATCAAAAATATTAGTTTTATTGTTGAACCTAAGATTTGAACTTGGGTCTTAAAAAAGCCAACTATTCCACAAACCAACTCTTCTACCCAATCTTTGTGATTGTGGGTGCAGCATAATATATGTATATGGATCCTTCTTGTATTAACTTATATATATAGAATATATATACAATATTTTTACCGAGGCCAACGGGTGCCCGTGCCCCCCACCCCCAAGCGTAGGTAAGCTAGGGTTCATCGACAGTACATGTAAAAAGGAAAATTTTGGTACAAATCTCGTAGATCTTTATGAGCGATGAAACGCAATCGTTTTGTCATGGATCTTGAATTGTGTTTCATCGGAATTGCTCAGTGGCATCGTTTACTCTTCAAATGCAGTGAAGTTTGGAATGACTTAAAGTAGCAATGTGATAAGATAGATTGTTCGAGAATTTCCAAATTCATAGGGAAATTGCAACAATTAATCAAGGTACTAACTTGATCTCTTCATATTTCTCAAAGATGCAAGTACTTTGGGCAGAGTTTGATAGTCTAGCCTCAGCTCTGAGCTGTGATTGTGCAAAATCTAGTGAATCTATTGCTTTTATGGAACGTTTGAAGTTGCTACAGTTTTTGACGGGACTCAATGAGTCATATGAACAGGCTCGTAGCCAGATACTTATGATGATCCCAGTACCTATAGTGAATCAGGCATACTTAATGCTAATGGAACGTGAGAGTCAAAAAGCTATGTCTAATCCTCATGAATCAGCTGAAGGAAGTGAAGTTACTGCATTAATGTCTACTAGGGATGCTGGTGGTCAGTTTCGACCTAAGAAGAATTACAATCTCCAATATAACTTTTGCAAAGTGAAAGGGCACACTAGGGAGAATTGTTACAAGATACTAGGATATCCAACTGATTTCAAATCTAAAAGGAGAGGAGGATATGGTTCAGCTAATTCTGTAGTGTTTGAAGAAACTGACTTACAGATGTAGGGGAATAAGAATGCACCAAACACATTCAATCATGCTGAGAAGGGCAGCTCCTCAGGATATGGAATGGGGCCTATGTTCACAGAGGAGCAATTCAATCAGATCTTGAAGCTGCTCAACAAAGAAGAGGTGCAAGAGACTATAGTCAATATGGCAGGTATATCTCATTCTATTGTCTGCTTAGTAGACAAGGTAAGTTTCACTCATGAATGGATCATAGATACAGGTGCGAGCAATCACATGACCTCAAACCTTAGTTCACTTTCTCAATTACACATTGTAACATCTCAAAATGGAAAGACATTGCAATTACCTAATGGAACTAAGATACCAGTTTCACATATTGGTAAATGCAAGATAAGAGAAGGGCAAGAGATGAAAAATGTTCTGTATATTTCAGATTTCAAGCATAGTCTATTGTCTATGCCCAAACTAACTAGAGAACTGAGATGTATGGCTGTATTCTTTCCTGGTTTTTGTGTACTAAAGGACCTCTTCACTGGGAAACTGAAGGGGATTGGTAGAGAAACTAATGGACTCTATGTACTAACCACTGCAATTCCAAAAAAAAGGACAAGAGTTAACTCCAATGTCCGTGAATGTACAGTTAGATAAAAATACCTTACAACTTTGGCATAGAAGAATGGGTCACCAATCATCAAAGGTCATCAAGCATATGTTAAATGTTAGTGAAGAGCTAGGTAGAAATGTAATAAGCAGTTGTGATGTTTGCCCATTCACTAAGCAGGAAAAACTGCCTTTTCCTACTAGCACCGATAGAGTAAAGAATGTGTTTGAACTGTTACATATAGATGTATGGGGACCATTTCGAATTGCAACACATGATGGAAATAAATACTTCTTTACAATATCGGATGATCATTCTAGAGTAACATGGATTTATCTGCTAAAGCTGAAGTCTAATGCAATTGTTGTCATTAGAAATTTTCTCTTTTGATGGTTCAAACACAATTTAACACTAAGATTAAAGTGACTAGAACTGAAAATGGAACAAAATTAATTAACTCTGAATGTGCAAACATGCTCAATAACTTTGGCATAGTCCATCAAAGGTCTTGCCCCTACATATCCCAATAGAATGTGGTGGTAGAAAGAAAACACAGACACATATTAGTGGTAGCTAGGGCAGTCAGATTACAAGGGTGCATCCCATTAAATTTTTGGGATAAATGTGTATTGTTGGCAGTCTACTTGATAAATAGAATGCTTACACCAGTACTTACAGGCAAGTCTCCTTATGAATTGTTTTATAAGAAAAGCCCATCTATGAAACATATGAGAGTTTCAGGATGTATTTGTTATGCTATACCATCAGTCATTGGGAACAAATTCCAACCAAGAGTTGTGGCAGTGTCCTGATGAGGTATTTAACTGTGCAAAATGGATATTTATTATTCGATTTAACTCACAAAATAATTTTTTTAGCAGGAATGTGACTTTCAGGGAGACAGTTTTTCCTTTCAAGGACTAGAAGACCAAAGGATCTGCAATGTTCCAACCTGACCCTTACTTGATCATTCAGGTTGTGACTACTGCAAACATCACTGATCCTGCTTCTACAACTACAATTGATCCTAAGCTTGAAGAACACATTGAAGAAAAAGGGGCTAGTATAGAAGATCTTTACTCAGAAGAAGTAGCTACAAGTGAATCTGAAGATCTGGATCCTATAATAGCAAACGAAGATGCTGGCATTACCTGAGGATGCAAGTGTGGACCAAGATATTGTAACCATTGAATACAGTCATGAAGAAATTCCTTTGAGAAAGTCAACTAGAGATAAAAGGGCCTCCATTATAGATGCATGACTATGTGACTGCTGAAGCCAGTAGCTCTTGTCCTTACCCCCTTGAACAACCACCTGCATTATAGCAGTCTCTCACATAGCTATTAGGCCTATCTAGCAGCATTTTCTACAACAATTGAACCTACATCTTTTGATGAAGCTTGCAAATATCCCAAATGGGTAGATGCCATGAAGGATGAACTCAATGCTCTTGCACACAACAAAACCTGTGAGATAGTGTCGTTACCACCAAACAAGAGATCCATTGGTTGCAAATAGGTATATAAGATCAAGTACAAGGCAAATGGTGAAGTTGAGAGGTACAACGCATGGCTAGTGGAAAAGAGGTACAACCAAAGGGAAGGTCTTGACTATCAAGACACTTTTTCACCAGTTGTAAAGATGGTGACGGTGAGGATAGTATTATCCATTGCTTCAGCTCAAGACTAGCATATCCATCAAATGGATGTCTATAATGACTTCTTGAAATGAGACCTGTATGATGAAGTCTACATGCAACTTCCATAGGATTTCACAGCATGGGGGAGCCAGGCCTAGTATGTAAGCTTGTCAAGTCCTTATATGGTCTTAAGCAAGCATCTTGACAATGGTATGTGAAGCTCGTAGATGTTGTCACGACCCAAAATCCACTAAGGTTCGTGATGGCATTGCACACCGCTGTCATGCTGGCCATTTAAATTACCAAATAATTCCTCTTTTAATCCCTTTGAAATCTAAGGTTTTTCCTTCCATTTGTTTCATAAATAATAGATTTTTGCTTCAACTTAAATAGAACAAAAAAAATTAATTCAAATCTTTTCAAAACCATCCCAGAATCCGGTGTCACAAGTACATGAGCGACTACTAATAAGTAAAATAAAAAATAACATCTGTCCGGAATATAGTAGACAGGGAATAAAATACAAAGGATGAAAGGAACAACACTAGTTGTGGGTCGCCTCGTGAATTCCAGCTCACCTAGTCCCAGAGTTATCCATGCTGCTACTCCAGTAGGCTAATCAACCCATTTCCTTCAAATTTATCCTTGAGTGCTTTGAAATAATATTAACTATCTTCAACACAAAACACGCTCCATCTACACTCATCCCGAGCGACCTTGAATCACGAGACCATTCTGTCTCAACTCTTACGAACCATTCCATACTTCCCAATTGCTACTTCACAAGCCAACCATGACGGAGCGTTCTGTACCACTTCTCATAAGCATGCTTTCCAAGCTTGATCCTTAATTGTACCTATAAACTTGATATCATTAGGCACCACTCTTTACCACTTGAATTCACTAGGACCGTTATTGAGAGCCACCTATTCCGACTTGATCCCGAATATAATCGGCTACCTAAATCTCATAACACAGGATTACCCTCTCATCGAGGCATCTAACATAATTACTCCATGTAAAACCCACTTCCATATAAGGCATAAATCCAAAATGCTTTCCAAAGTTCGAACATGAGCCCGTAAGGCCAACCATAGCACATCCTTAACAATTCCTCTGCTCACATTACTACTTATGATATTTTTCTGTAGCTAAGATGACCTCTTAGTATGCTATTAATAAGAAACTTCGCGAGTAGCTAACCATGCAACCCAAATCGTAAGTGGTGGGACTCTCCCACTTAGCTTAAAGACATTATTACAAAACTTTGGAGTTCACCTGTCACGCCCCAAATCGAGGGACATGACCGGCGCCTGACCGGGTTTTCTGAATCATCATTCACCTATGCACCAACAATCGCTGGCATTATCGATATCTTACCCTAGAAACCCAATTAGATTCTTCAAATCATTAACACTATTCACACAACAAATCCCATCGCTGCATATCCAGTAGAACTCTTTGCTAGAGCCTCGCCAACCACGCGACTGCCACCCTGCTCACCGGAATACCCCACTTGTCGAAATTATTCGCCGACACCTTCCAATGCTGATGCATGGGGTACCATCACTACGACATCAATAACCCATCCTGAGTTCGAGCTCACTCTCCAGCTGCATGAGTCCATTCACCCCTCATGGTCATCCATTAAATGTGCGACAACATCCTTTCGCTTCAAAGTCACGCTATATCTTTCTTCACTTCAAGTAGCTCCTTTCCGTCATATACAATCTCCTGCCGCATAACAATATTATGCTTCGAATTAATCTACTGACTTCCATTGCCCATCGTTGAAACCCCCACTTCAAATTAGATTTGAAAGCACCAATACCCAAGCACAGATATTCTCAAGTTGTTCCAGACTCCTCTAAGGTGCATAGTTCTCTCATTACCAAGCCCTTACGCAGCTCCGCTGCTCTCTACTTTTGGCAAACTCACTTCTTCAATCAACTGCTCGGCTTGTGCTTCCTCCGCCTAGACATTTGGGCAAACATCCTACCATTACAACATTGCGGAATAAACACTCGCAAGCATCACCGCAACTTGTGCCTAGCCTCAAGGCTCTCAAATTTTTTGTTATTGAGATGAATAATAGAATGCCCTTCCACAAAGCGACTATAATAGTCCAATTAACTGTACCAGGAAAATTATCTCGATCCACTTTTGTAGTGCCATTTAAATTCTTCAAATTCTCAATTTATGACAAGCGCTCGCGTCACGTAAGACTGAGTGGAAAGGAATCGAAGGCATAAGCCTCAAAAGAATTAAATCGCATGATAAGGAAATCAAGAAGGGAAGTACTCCTAAAAGTCCTGCAGCCTCCCGAGGATAAGTACAGACGTCTCCGTACCGATCCACGAGACTCTACTAGACTTGCTCATGAATCGTGAGACCGATGGGAACCTAGTGCTCCGATACAATATTGTCACGATCCAAAATCCACTAAGGATCGTGATGGCACCGGACACCGGTGTCAGGCTAGCCATTTAAATTACCAAATAATTCCTCTTTTAATCCCTTTGAAAATCTAAGGTTTTTCCTTCCATTTTTTTCATAAATAATAGATTTTTCCTTCAACTTAAATAGAACAATAAAAATTAATTCAAATCTTTCCAAAACCATCCCAGAACCCGGTGTCACAAGTACACGAGTGACTACTGATAAGTAAAATAAAATACAATATCTGTCGGAATATAGTGGACAGGGAATAAAATACAAAGGCTGAAAGGAACTACACTAGCTGCGGGTCGCCTCGCGAATTGCAGCTCACCTAGTCCTAGAGTTATCCATGCTACTACGTCAGTAGGCTGCAAGAAGTGTATATGTACATGTGCAACAAAACTGCACAGAAGTGTAGTATGAGTACATAATCAACGTGTACTCATTGAGTATCTCGCCTAATCCCAAAGGGGTAGAGACGAGATGGTCGACTTCGACACTCACTAGAGGTCCAATGACAGCGTAATAAAAATATGGGGAAAACCTGGATTTTATAGCTATTATATCTCGCAAGGCAGAAAAATAGGTAAACACATTTAACAAGTAATCAAGGATTTTCAAGCTTACACCTTATCATCTTATCAATTTACAACAAGCCACGAAGGGCCATTTATATATAAAATTTCTCAAGCAACAAATAACATGCATAAATCACACCGAGGCGACGACCCGATCAAACATAAATGTAAATTGTGCACTACCGAGGGTCGAACGACACGAACCATAGATGAATTTATTACCCCTGAATGATCCATGTGACGCGGTCAACATAAAATAAACAATCACCCCGCTCGCGAATCATCCGTGTGACGCAGTTACACATAAGATATACAATAAGCTGGCTCGCGAATCATTCGTGCGACACTGGTACACATAATATACATACCCAGGTAGGAAATCAAGAGCTCGTCGAGGATAATACTCCAAATAAACAACTTTCTATTTTTAACATTTTAGGGAAATTTACTATTAAATCTCTTTTTTAAATTCCATTACCAATTAGAGGTGATCTAAATAGTTCAAACTATCAATAAGTTCATAGTATTCCAAGTATAACATGCTTTCGAGTCCTAGACTACCCGGACAATAGCATAATAGTAGCTACGCACGGACTCTTATCACCTCGTGCGTGTGTAGCCCCCACAAATAGGAGCACATAACCATTTTATTCACCTATGGGGTAGGTCCCCCCTCACAGAACTACAAAGGAGACTCACCTCACTCCGAAGACTCGCAACCAAAATTCTACATTCTTCCGAAGGCTTGAACCAATGCACAATGCACCCAAACTAGCCAATTTAATGATAAAATAATGAGAATATACTCAAATACTTGTTACACATTCAGATTATACGAATTCCCAACTTCTCTTAGTGAAATGACCAAAATACCCTCAGGCCCACATGCCCGGAATCCAAAATTTCTCAAAGATATAGGTTACCCATGACCTTAAGGACTCAAATATATAATTTTCTCCTAATTCCATACTCAAAATCATGGCTAAAATTCAAGATTACAATTTTCTAGGTTTTCAACCAAAACCTCAATATTTACTCTAATTTCCATGCTTAATCTCAATATATAAACCTTGTATATACTCAAAACTAGTAGAAATCACTTACGTCATGCTTGGTGATGACAACGACACTCAAAAGTTCGTCCAAAATCGACTCCCACGGAAGAATTAAAGTGAAAATGAGCCAAACTTCAATTTTTAAGGAAATCTCTCTACCTCCAGCAATTTCCACTTCTGCGGAAATTTTTCCGCTTATGCGGTAAAATTTCCATATGGGAAGTCAACCTAGAGTTGACTATTGAGTTAGAGTGCTCGGAATCAGATTCTGATGATTTGACTAGTTTCGGGGGATCATTTATGACTTAGGGGAGCAATCGGAATCGAATTCGGAGGTCTGGTGTAGTTTAGGTTTGAATTGGCTAAGGTTGAATTTTGGTGAAAACCGGAATGGTAGGTGAAATTTTGATCCGAGGGTCATAATGGAAGTCCGAAAATTTTTGTAGCTTCGTTATGTGATTTTGGATATGTCTGCAAATATTCAGGTCATTCGGACATCGTTTGATCGGGTTTTGTATTGAATGTTAGTTTCGGAAGTTTTGAAGAAACTTAGGCTTGAATCCGTGTGAAAATGGTGATTTTGATGTTTAGGATGGTGTTTTTATTATTGCAAGAAGTTTGTATTGTGTTTTGGAATAGGTTGGTGGTTTTCGTTGGGCTCCCGGGGGCCTCGGGATGAATCCGGGGGTCCAAACGGACCATTTTTGGGCAAAGGAGAAGGTTGGTTGCTGTCATAAATGCAGCAAGCGTTTTACTCTCCGCGATCACAAGGATAGGGACGCGATCGCGTAAGGTCAAAAGCAAGGGAGATGCGATCGCAGGGGGCATGACACGATCGCGTAGGGTAAGCCAATCGTTCATCGCGATCGCATGAGTATCTACGTGATCGTGTAGAAAAAAAATATGGTCAGAGATTTTTGTGATACGCGATCGCAGGAAGAGAGACACGATCGCGTGAGGCCGGCAAATTTGAACATCACGATCGCGGAAGGTAATTTAAATGCCTGGCAGAAACAGTTTTTAAACCAGACATACGTGAGGGTTTCATTATTTACTCCGTTTTTGCACCACTTTGAGAAACAAATGTTTTGTTCGAAGATGAAGCTTTGCGGTCGATTGCTTAAACCCTAATTCCTGAGTTGAATTTCTAGCTTTTGACGCGATTTTTAAGAGAAAAATCATCGGGTAGTCGTCGTGAAGAATTATGGCCTAGGTATTGAAAACGAATTTTTGAGTTTTGAAAGGCCATTCGAACTCCGATTTCGATAAATTTTATATGCACGGAACTCGTGGCGAGACAAGGATCGCATTGGTACTAATTTCGGAATTTTTCGGGCAGCGGGCCCGGGGTCGGGTTTTACCAACTTAGTGTATTTATGCGTTTTTCATGTAAATTGAATTGGGTTATGTTTCTTTGACCCGTAAATGACATAATTATTGTGCTTTGGATAGATTCTACGTGCGAGGCAGCAAAGTCTAAAGGAAAAGGCATTACAGACGAGTCTACGACCGGCTAGAAGTGAGTAGTTTGTGTATATGGTAGCCTGAGGGTTCGAAACCCCGGCTTAGCACATTGTGACGCTAGTAGGGCGTGGCTCGCACCCCGTGGCAGGTGCGGGATTGATTGTGACTGGGGATTGAGACTTGGTCCATCCCGGATATGGATAATATGCTATTAGTGATGGAAATACACCGTGTTTGACATATTTGTGGGCTGTAAGCCTTGTTTGGGGCCTTGTGCCGACCTGTAGTATCCCTAGGGGATAGTATATATGTGATAGCTATACTTGCTTAATCACTGATCTCAGTCCTGGAATTTGAAATCACAGTATTGAAATACTAAGTCACATGTTTTGCAAAAATTAAATAAAAGTTAAAGTATTTTCATAAATTATGAACTGGAACCTGGAAATAAGTAATTTGAGCTGTTTTATGACTTATCTGATTATTGTGGACCGAGGATGGATCGGGCTCCATGCCGTAGCGGTTTATATGATACGAGGGCTGTAGGAGCCCCTCCGGAGTCTGTACACACCCCTAGTGAGCGCCGTCGACATTAAATGGATCGGGCTACACGCCGTAGCGGTTATGTGCATTGCATTGCATCTTTATTTGTTGAATTATCTGTGATAATTGTATTGTACTGTCGTTGCTAGTTCGTAGGAGGATCCTACTGTAGTTTAGCTTCATTTTGTGGTATTCTGTGGATTTCTTGCTTTCAGCTACTTGTATATATTTATTACTCACTGAGTACTTAGTACTCACCGCTACGCTCTGCACCTTTTGTGTGCAGACTCAGATACTCAGGAGAAGTAGACGAGCATTTCCAGCTTTTGCAGAGTCATACCGAGTTGCTGAGGTAGCTGCCGACGTTCGCAGAACCTAGCTTCTCCTCCCCTTTTCAGTTGCTACTTTATGTTGAGATTTGAAAACTTTTATACAGTATTCTCTATTTTTGTTCGGTTTCGTTTAGAGGCTCTAGACTTGTGACTCCAGATCTTTGGGAGTGTTAGTTTTTTTCGCACTTCTCTGTATTTTGTTTGTATTTATAGGAGTTCTTTGACTCATATATTCTTCTTGGGATGTCCATTTGGGATTGATATTCATTGTGATAAACAATTGTTGGTCTGGCTGGCATAGCGTAATTACTGGACGCCATCACGACCGGATTTGGGTCGTGACAAGTTGGTATCAGAGCCTAGGTTACTAGGACTCGCGAGTCATGAGCCGGTTTAGTAGGCTTTCGTGGATCGGTACGTAGACGTCCGTATCTATCCTCGGAGGGCTACAGAAACTTTAGGAAAAACCTCATTTTCTTGGATTCATATCGTGCGATTTGTGTTATCATGAAATTAAATTTTTCCATATTCTATTCTCTCGCAGATGGCGAGAACACGTGCTAGCGGACTAGCGGACGACCACTATTAGCACCCAGAGGCCGTGGTCTTGGTAGAGGTAGGGCAGCAGCGCCAGCACCTGCTGACCCACCAGTTGACCATACTCAGGGTCAGATTCCAACACCGGTGGCCCAGGTTCAGGATCAGGTTCCAGCTGCAGACGCTCCGGTTGCTCAGGTTCAGGCACCGGCAGTTCCTATTGTGATACCGGGTCTTCAGGAGACTTTGGCTCAGATTCTATCAGTATGCACTGGCTTGGCTCAGGTAGTTGCAGCCTCTACTGCAACGGCTTCTTCACAGGTAGGGGGAGGAAATCAGACCCCCGTGGCTCGCACACCCGAGTCGGTGGTTCAGGGTATTCAGGCACCTGAAGTAGCTCCAGTTCAGCCAGTTGCACCCATTGCACCAGCACCTGCTCATGTGGTTCCAGTTATGCCTGACGATGAGCAGCATCGTCTGGAGAGGTTTGAGAAGCTACAGCCTCTAGCATTCAGTGGTGCTGAGGGCGAGGATGCCCAGGGTTTTCTTGATAAATGTCAGCGTATGCTTCGCACCGCAGGTATTCTGGAGTCCAGCGGTGTTGCTTTCACCACTTTTCAGTTCACAGGTCCAGCATTTCAGTGGTGGGAGGATTTTGAGAGGCGTAGGCCCGCTGGGGCAGCGCCCCTCACTTGGCAGCAGTTCTCCACAGTATTTTTGGAGAAGTATGTGCCTCAGTCCTAGAGAGAGGAGATGCGTCGTCAGTTTGAGTGGCTGAAGTAGGGGGATATGACGATTACTCAGTATGAGATGAGATTCACACAGCTAGCCCGTCATGCCATATGGATGATTTCGGCGGACAGAGAGAGGATCAGGAGATTTATAGATGGTCTTATCTATCCCATCCGTATATTGAGGACCAGAGAGAGAGCTTCGGCAGTTACCTTTGAGGAGGTGGTTGATGCTGCCCGTCATATTGAGACAGATCGTCGCAGAGAGCGTGAGGAGAGAGAGGCTAAGAGGCCTCGTGGCACTGGTAGTTACAGTGGTGCTCCGTCTAGGGGCTAGCCTGAGCATAGCAGGAGTCATTCATTCAGATCCCATCAGTCAGGACGTGCCGAGTCCAGTGGAGTTTCATCGGATCGTGGTCGTTAGGGCCATCAGGGTCATTAGGGTCAGCAGCAGAGTCAGCCTACATTGAGTGCTCTTCCAGGCCAAAGCTCTGCTCCTGCTTCCTCAGCATAGGATTCATCTGCAGCGAGGGGTCCTGGTAGTTACAGTGCCCTCAGTGGCTTCGTAGGCGGTCTCAGCAGAGGGATCAACCCTCGTCTTCTACTCCTGTTTCTTTCAGCACCAGCACAGTCAGCAAGGACTGGTGGCCAAGTAGCCAGAGGTCGCCCTAGGGGCGAGGATCGTACTGGCGGAGGCCGGGCTCGTTTCTATGCTCTTCCGGATGGGAAGGATGCTAGTGCCTCAGATGCTGTCATTTTAGGTATTATCTCAGTCTTATTTGATCTTGAATCCACATATTCCTATGTTTCTTCTTATTTTGCACATCATTTGGGTATGACCCGTGGTATTCTTGCCTTGCCCGTACATGTGTCTACCCCGGTGGGGGATACTGTTGTTGTGGATCAGGTATATCGATCCTGTCTTATTACTATTGGGGGTCTGGAGACCCGAGTTGATTTATTACTACTGGGCATGGTAGATTTCGATGTAATTCTAGGCATGGATTGGCTATCTCCTTACCATGCGATTCTGGACTGTCATGCTAAGACAGTCACACTAGCTATTCCAGGTAATCCGAGGATCGAGTGGCGTGGCTTGACTGATTATGTGTCCGACAGGGTGATTTCTTATATAAAGGCCCAACGAATGATTGGGAAGGGTTGTTTATCTTATTTGGCCTTCATTAGAGATGTTGAGGCCGAGACACCCAGTCTTGATTCGGTCCCCGTTGTGAGGGAGTTTTTGGATGTATTTCCAGCAGACCTGCCGGGCATGCCGCCTGACAGGGATATTGACTTTGGTATTGACTTGGTGCCGGGCACTCAGCCCATTTCTATTCCTCCCTATCGCATGGCACCAGCGGAGTTAAAAGAATTGAAGGAACAGCTTCAGGAACTCTTAGATAAGGGTTTCATTCGTCCGAGTGTGTCACCTTGGGGTGCACCGGTATTGTTCGTGAAGAAGAAAGATGGCACAATGAGAATGTGCATTGATTACAGGCAGCTGAACAAGGTAACAGTGAAGAATAAGTACCCATTACCTCGTATTGAGGACCTATTTGATCAGCTCCAGGGAGCTAGTGTATTTTCTAAGATTGATCTTCGATCGGGCTATCATCAGTTGAAGATTAGGGACTCAGACATTATGAAAACAGCGTTCAGGACGCGATATGGGCACTACGAGTTCCTGGTGATGTCTTTCGGGTTGACTAATGCCCCAGCAGCATTCATGCACTTGATGAATAGTGTATTTCGGCCGTACCTTGATTCTTTTGTGATTGTGTTTATTGATGATATTTTGGTGTATTCACGCAGCCAGGAGGAGCATGCACAACACTTGAGGGTGGTATTGCAGAGGTTGAGAGAAGAGAAGCTTTATGCAAAATTTTCTAAGTGTGAGTTCTGGCTTGATACCGTGGGTTTTCTGGGACATATAGTGTCCAGTAAGGGTATTCGGGTTGATCCTCAGAAGGTTGAGGCAGTGCAGAATTGGCCCAGACCTTCCTCAGCTACAGAGATTCGTAGTTTTCCTCCGCTTGGTAGGCTATTATCGCCGGTTTGTTCAGGGTTTCTCATCTATTGCTTCACCTTTAACGAAGTTGACACAGAAGAATGCTCCATTTGTGTGGTCTGATGAATGTGAGGAGAGCTTGCAGAAGCTCAAGGAGGCTTTGACCACAGCTCTAGTACTTGTGTTGCCATCAGCTTCATGGTCATATACGGTGTATTGTGATGCTTCTAGAGTTGGGATCGGTTGTGTATTGATGTAGGAGGGTAGAGTTATCGCATATTCTTCTCGGCAGCTGAAGCCCCACGAGAAGAACTACCCTGTTCATGGTTCATGAATTATTACTGTGAGCACATGATTTTTGCACTAAGCATTTAAATTCCAAAATTAAAATAAATATGTTTTTGAGTGCAATTACTTGCTTTGCTTGAAATTAGTTATATTTTTGTGTATTTGAATAAGTAAGAAATTAGAAAAAATCAAAAAAATAGTAGTAATTAATTTGTTAGTTAATTAGAAAATTAGTAAAAATAGCTTAAGTAGTAAAAATTAGGAAAAAATAACAGAAAATTACCAAAAAATACTAGAAAATTAGAGTAGGTAGTAAATTAGGATTTATAATTTTTCATAAAAGAAAAGAAAAAAAAATATAAAAGAAAATGCATAAAAAATCAATAAAATCAAAAAATACAAAAAATATAGCTTGTGTATAATAAAGATGGGCCAATTGGATTGAATTGTTTGGCCCAGCATATTGGCCCAAAGAGACGGCCCGCTTGGTTTTATAATCATCTTGATCTCGGCCGTCCATTTTGATATATCCAACGGCCGAGAATATTAGGTGAATTATTGGTATAATTGAATAATTGGGAGTCAATCTGAGCCGTCTGTGTGATTGGATCCAACGGCTAGAGACCTTAGTCTCATATGTGATGATGCTACGTCGTTTTAGTAACGCCTCCTGGAGCCGTTGATCATCATCAAATGAACGGCTTAGATTTCATCGTATATGTGGCCTATATAAAGGCCTTGTCTGAATGGCCGTCCCATTTTGGCCATTTCTCTAACCCTAGAGACGGCCGCCTCTCTTCTCCCTGTCTTCATCTCCTTCTTCAAACCTCAGAAACCCTAGGCGGCCATGGCGGCCACCACCCTCCACGGTGGTCGCCGGCCATTCCCTTCACTCCCTTACCTTCTTTTCTTTCTTCTTCACCTTAAAACACCCAGAAACCCTAAGAAACGCCTCTTCTTCATAAATCCCGGTCACCGGAATCCTTGCCGGTGATCGCCAAACAATGAACCACCGCCTGAAACCAATACCAATCGACGCCTTTTCATGAGATCTACCCAACCATACTAGCCTTCACCCTCGAATCAAACCCAATCGTTTCGAATATCCCAAAAAGGTTCGTCGGAACCCTAACTCCGGCGACCCCAAATCCAACCCTCAATCAAGACCTCACCTTTACCACCTCCAAAACACCCCTCTGCAATCAAAACTCAAAAAGGCCTCGTCTTTAGGCCTGAAAGAAGAATCAGAGAAAAATTGGAAGAAAAGGGTTCTGAAAAAGAATAGAGAAACATGAACGAATAAGGAAAAAAAGAAAACAAGCAAGAATGAAAAGGAGTCAGAGAGTTCAAGAGAGGGTGAGGAGTGAAAGGAATAGGAAGCTCGGGGGACCGGCCCCGCAAGCTAAGTCCCCCACCCTTTAGTTTTCTTTAGTTTATTAGGATGTCTGTTATTTCTTGCATGTTCTGATCCTGACTTCTATGATTTCTGTGTTTAGCATGTTTTCTTGTCCTTTCTGATTTCTAAGTTTGCATTCGTGAGTTGTTTGCTGTTTGATTATGTTCCCCGTAGTTCTGAAGTTCACATCTCTTTGTTGCTTTACTTTGTTAATTGTTGACCCTGCTATTCTGATTAGTTGTTTCACATGCTAGCCTAAGACTTTTCTGTTTATTTTCTCATGTTAAGCATTTCCTCTCCTTCTGTGTTTTAGTTAATGTCTGTTGCTTGTTTATCATTATGATCATTTCTTCTGTTTTGAGATCCTGTGTTAGTCATATTGTCTTTGTTTCTTTGCTTTCATATATGTTTCTCTTGTTTTGAATCTCTCAGCATGTTTTCTTTCTATCCTGTAGATTCTTAGTTTGTGCTTCGCATGTTAGCTATAAGATTCTTATATAATTATGTCTTCTTTTGTTCTATATCTCTTGCATGTTTCTTTAGTGATTAATTATAGGGTTTCTTTGCCTGCTTCTTTTGAGCCTGTTAATAATGGGATTTTTATCTGTTGATTGTCCTGTTTTTATGGTTCTCTGCTATAAGTTCAAAAATTTCATCTTTCCCCTGTCATTTTAATTGTTGAGTTGTGAGTCACTGATCTATATCTTAAGTTCAAGTTACTGTGGCCATTTTTGTTGCCTTTGGCTTTAATGATCTATGAAAGAATCAGGCTTCTTTTTCATCTTGTCCATCTTTATAATTGTTTGCTACCAATCATGTTAAGTCATAAGAGTCACTTTGAATTCCCTTTGTTTCCTCATCTTGTAGATATTATAGTCTTTGGATCTGTTTAGTTCTTACAGTCCAACTTTCTCCCATTGTCATGAATGCATAGTTTGGATAGTAGCTTAACTTCATTCTTTTCTCATCATTACATTAAGTTGTTTTTGAAGTATCCTGGTTGATCTTTCTTGTTTCTTTGTCACTGTTTCTCCATGTTCTTCCTTTCATCATCTTCATTTTATGTGTCATGCATTTGTGCTAGATTTAGGATTCTTCTTCACTGTTTCTTCATGTCTTTTCCTTTCTTTACCTTCATCTTGATCCATCACATATATACATAAGGCTAGGATTAATACTTGAAAAGATATATCATCTAACATGCCTATGCTATTGTGTGTACTCTGGGCTTAAATAAATCCCGTGTCTTAGAGTTTAATATTCTGAGCATGTTTATGCCTTGAACCTTGGTGATTCTGAATTGTTTAAACTTTCATGTGACTGGAACTGGTAGTTATTAAGTCTTAGTTAGCATGATTTCATACTCTGTCTCATAAAATTAGATAATGTGAATTAATCAACTGAAATTCAACCATATCAATTGCCTTCTCTGAGTTTTGGTTGATTATTACATTTTGTTTGATCTTATGTGTCTTAATATGCAATCCATGTTTGAAACTGATTTAGTTTACTGGTTCTGGTTGAGTGTAAGTGTTTGATTAACACTGTTTGAACCCTAGGTGAATTGGTTATAGCTGTTAGCATTAGGATTTATGAAAGTGGTTAGTTTTTAAATAGGTATAAACTGAAAATGAACAAAAATAGGTTGTTAGTTAAATAATTGGCTTAAGAATGGTCAACCTTGTAAAAGGTTGACCAATTCTATAAGCCCTAACACACAGTTCACTGTTAAACAGTGGCTGGTTGTGCAAAGGGGCTATGTCTGCAAATGCAGACTAGCCCAGGCTCTATATTGAGCCCTGAACAGCAAAGTGGCCAAACCTGTAAAGGTTTTGGGCCTAGCTGTTAAGTATATGGCTTTAATAGCCCAAGCTAAGTCTCAACTTGAGACTGGCTAACTTTTAAATAGTTTAAACATAATAACAAAGCAGGCTATGCCTGCAATTAGCTTTAATTAAGAATAAATTGGTCTTAATTGATTGAAATTAGTTTAAAAGTGGCTAAAATTGAAATAGCTCTTAGAAATAAAACTGGCCAGCCCTTAAATACTAATGCTAGGGCTGGCTATTAGTTAAATAGTTCAAAACAAGCTGAAAATCTGCCCTAGGCAAGCTGGTAAATCAGCAGTGCTCTTAGGGGCACAATTGGGTATTGAAAAGGTAAAATAGTAACTAGTAAGAACTTAGGAGGGTAATAGGGACATTCATGCTCCTGATTTTTGCAATTTTGCAGAGATTTAGGGGTATAATGGTCTCCTAAAAATGGGAAATCAGTAAAAATCTCAAACCCCTAAGGTTATACTAGTAAAAGGCCATAAAAGAGAATCTTTAGAACCTTCCAGCACATGCTGGAAGGATTTTAGTAACTGAAAATGGGACTAAAGTGTAGAATGGGCAATTTTAGGAGGGGGGAAGTTGGATTAATCCCATACTTCCTTAAAAGAGCTGAAAAGGGGGGATTCCACTGAGTAGAACAATCTGAGTATATTTGGGGTTCCAACATTGAGTAGTCTGAAAACACACAAAGCTGAAATTCACACAAAGCTTGAGAGATAAAATAGCAATAGAGCAATAGGATTTGCTGGGAATTTTTGAGTAGAACTCGCTGTTTTCTATTGGTTTTGCTGTGATCTTCTGCTCGAAAATTGGATTGGGTTTTTCTGTTGCATTGCTGATTCTTACCTGCTGTTGCTGTGTTGTTTGGCTCATTGATATTCAAATCCTCTACTGTTGCATTGCCTTGTTCGAAATCTGCTGTGCTTACTTGCTTACTCCCTAGACTCATTGGTCTTCTTCTCTGTGATTCCAGGTACTTTTCTACCAGAAATGAAGCTGTAATGGACATTGATGAAATAAAATGAAGACCATATGCTGTTACGTAGTTGTAGTCTTATATTGATAGTTCTAGTTATTCATTGTAGTCTTTTGTAGTAGCTGAAGAATAAACCAAACAGAAAACAGTGTAATAGTATAGTAATGACAGTATAGTAGTGGTAGTATAGTAGTAGTATAGTATAGATAGTTCACCATTTAGTTAATTAGGTAAAAATCCTTAAAATGAGGCTAAGTAACCATCGCATAGGTTTATGATGACAGAAGCTCATATAGGAAATCATCAATAACTCTGGCTTTACAAAGAATTTCGGAAATCATTGTCACTTAGTTAATGCCCTAAAAATGGAATAAGAATGTTAAAACAGATAGTGATCCATGAATATCTGAGTTCACCATTTGCCGATGAGTTAAGTTTAAATCATTTATCAATAGTTCATTCATAACAAGTTCTGGAGATTCAAATTTCTTCAATGATTGTTTAAACTGGTGTTTAGTTCATTTATAAACATAGGCTTAAATCTGATTAAGTTTTAGAAGGATAGATAATTGGATATCGAAACAATTGGAATTAAGAAGAATTGGGGATATAGTATTAAGTATAAGATGCAATTGAAATTGGTATTGCAATTACACACATGTAGTTAATTAGCTCATATTTTTAGTTTATTAGTTTAATCATTTCTAAGTCCTCTTATGTAATCACACAGACCTCTTAGAATTAGTATTAGCTTTAAACCAGTAACTAATGATATGATCTTTTAGCTGTAAAAATGATAGTTAGTTTCATCAAGCCTGTACAGAGAACTACTGCTTTAGAGTTGTTATTCTATGTATGCGAATCTGATATAAATAAAAATGTTGGTGAATTTCTTATTGATCAAAACGTGCATCTTTGTTGGTTCATTTTCAATGTAATTCCATTTCTTTGTCTAAATTTGATTCTAGACGTGAGCCTGAACCTTGATAAGTAGCCAATTCGGCTAACGACCTTAAACTCATGTAAATACCTGGGCCTTAAAGGGCTGGAACAATGTAATATATGTGTAAAGCTTCAATTGTAACCAGGCCCATTTAAATAACAGAAATCATACGGGCCTGGGATTATTATAGTAATAGCATACGATTAAGGAAAGAACAAATATAGAAAACATAGTTAAATACTAGTATCTTTTAATGAAAATTGGGACGAGCCTCGCCCGAATAACAATCGGGGCCCCCATTTAGTAATGATATAACACAAATAGACTCGGGAAAGCTAATAGCCAATTCCATAGCTTCTCCCAAAAGATTTAAAAGCCGATAGACATTACTTTAGGGCACGATTTTAATATACCTTCCTACGAATGAGTGTGCACTTGGTGCGACTCAAATCCAAATCTCGGTAAGGCTGAAATACACCAAAAGTCATAGGCGTACTGGTTGCGGTATGACTCGAGGCGTGTTTTCGCGATACCGCAAATTCCTAAAAATGATATTTAACGTAAAAGCATATTGTGTTATTAAAATCTATAACCGAGTCAAACAAAAGTCAAGAACGACAGTGGAGCGACCGTGCTAAAACCACGGAATCCGGGAGTGCCTAACACCTTCTCCCGGGTTAACAGAGTTCCTTATCCGGACCTCTGCTTCGCAGACATTTTTAAAGAGTCAAAATTCCTCGGATTCGGGATCAACCGGTGACTTGGGACACCATTGTCATTCCCAAGTGGCGACTCTGATTAATCTCTAATAAAATCCCGAACCGATTGTCCTTTAATTGGAAAAACTCCTTCCCTTACGTTATTTTATCCGTTTCGGGTAATTGAGCGTCGGGGTATACCCTACAAGTGTATTTATACACCTTACGCATGATGGGGTAGTAAAAAGGGAGGTGTGACAGCTCTGGCGACTCTGCTGGGGACCCAACCCTGAATTTCGATTTCAGGGTTTAAGAACTCGAGCTCCTTAGAACAGCCGTTCGCGTTTTTGTTTGACTTCATTATGTGATTTGAACAACATGCTATGTGCTTTATCGCTTTGATATTATGTGAACTGTATATAAAATTGTGCCGAAAATCCTTCTCTCTTCTCCCTCGGGGATGTGCTTACTGGTTGAGATTCCCCTTTCCGTTAAAGTCACCTTAAACTAAGAAAACAGAGGCCGGATAAGTTACAAAGCCGATTGACTCCGCGGGTCACCGGTACGTAGCCCCCTCCTCGATTCGAGTTGTCCGCTCGGGTACACGGTCTAGCAATCTATGAAACCGTAAGATTTTGAACATAGGTCTAGGACGATTATTTGCATCATGTCTGACTTAGGGGACTCAACACAGGGGTTGGGTCCGTCTAGGACAGGTGACCCGGTATTGAAAGACCGAGCATGCTATGTGTTGCATTTTATTGTCCTTGATCGTTATGCGGACCGGCGAAAATTCCGAGATTGGAAAATTGTTGAAAAGAAAAAAAGAGAGAGAGGAAAATAATGATTTGTAGAAAATAGGTACATGGAAAATTTGAAAAAATAGGTGGAACATTTTTTGAAATAACTGGTCAAATAATCCTGACCGAACTACGCAGGTTTGATTCTCGCCATTAGGTGGGATACGTAGGCAACCCTTAAACGGGTCCAACCACACTTTTAGAAAAAAAAAAGACCAAAAAAGATTTTCTTTTCAAATAATCGAGGTGATTGCTATTTTTGGAAATGGCCGAATGTTCCGAAAGGACGACGGAAGGCCGTTTTTGCAAAAATGGCCACTTCGAAAAATCATTTTTCTTTTCTTTCATTCAAAAATTGAAAACTTGCATTGAAAAAGATTTTTCCTTTTCTAAATAAAATCACCTTAATAAATGTGCGGGACGAGCACGATGATGAATGAACAATTTTCCCTAAATAAAATCCCTTTGGAGCTGAGATTATGGTGGCAGGACATGAGATCCGATGGTCAAGACTGGGTCAAAAAGTACTTGAAAGGCCTTACAGGATTACTCGAAATAGTTCCTCGGGGTGATGTAATTGGAGCGTTGGTCTCGTTTTGGGATTCGGCACACAACGTATTTCATTTCCCAGATTTTGAGCTTACCCCTACTTTAGAGGAGATTGCCTTCTACATCGGGAAGACCGAGGTTCCGCTGAAAGGAAAATACCCGGTATCTCCGAGGATGGTGACAGTACATCGTTTCCTCGACTCTTTGAAAATCGCCCGGAATGTTCATAATGAAGATCTGGCCAATGGATTTTGTTCTTTAAGCTTCATCTACAACAGGTTTGGACACGTTGGGGGTTTCAACGACCCAACCAACAAATTATGCTGTAAGTCCAACCGGGCGAAATGGGAAGAACACCGGAGGTTCGCATTTTTGGTGGCATTCCTTGGAGTTATTATATTCCCGAGGAAAGATGGACATATCAATATAAAAGTTGCCGGAGTAGCTACCACACTGATAGTACAAGAAAACTGTACTCTGGCCCCGATGATTGTTGCGGATATCTATCGTGCTCTGACTGCGTGCAAAGCGGGGGCTAGCTTCTTCGAGGGGTGTAACTTGATCTTGCAAATTTGGCTAATCGAGCATCTGTGTCACCACCCTTCATTCTCGAGCTATGGTTCGGCCGATCGGACATGTTTGGAAGAGTTCAATACGAGGACAAAAGAAGTAAGGTTGCCAGAGGGAGTCCAAGGTTGGATTGGGTATCTTCGATCACTAACTGACGGTCAAATCGATTGGACGTATGACTGGTTACCTCTTGACGAGGTGATATACATGCCAACAGAGGGATCGCCATTTTTGATCATGGGTTTGAAGAGTATACAGCCTTATGCTCCATACAGAGCTTTGCGACAGTTAGGGCGGTGTCAAATTATTCCGAGGGATGGGGACCTCAGTGTGCAAGCTGTGGAGATTGGTCCAGACGGGCAATTTCCGGAAGCAAAAATCCGGCAAATCTGGAACGAGTGCCAAAATTTGAAGATTGATACTTGTGTGCCGAATAGAGCAAAGGGGGAGATATCACCTGGGTACTCCACATGGTACCGACGAGGGGTTGAACACGAACGTCTTTCAAAGAGACCTCACTTGCAAGACCCGATAGAGCAATCCGAGGAAAATCGGAAATGGGCGGCCAAGGAGAAAAGGAATATAAGGCAAAAATCAGTCTGTTGGAAGATAAACTGAGAAATCTTCATTTCGAAAGCGGTTTACAAGCGGCATCCGATGAAGGGGAAAAGAAACAGCTGAAAAAAGAAAATGATATGTTGAAGGCTCAAATAGCTCAGATGAAAATTGCATCCGAGACTCCAGCTCGCTCAGCCCGAGATGAAAAGTTAATTGAGATTCTCCGGCGGAAAGTAAACGACTATAGCTTTGATTTGGACGTAGCTGAAAAAGAGTTAGCCAAGGCTCGGAAGCAAATGGGCAAAGACGCCGAGGAAAGAGCCAAGTTAGTCCAGCAGCTACAAAGCAAGCACGATGTTGAAATAGCTCAGCTTAGAAAGAAAATAACCTCAGCCACAGTCAAGAGTAACAAGATTATCAAAGATCTTGAAGAAGAAAGAGAGCACTGCTACACGACTATGGCTAGATTGGAATTGAAGCTACAACAAGTGCAGAAGGACAACCAACGCACCTTGGATGCTCGCACTCAACAAATAAGTCGTCTATTGCAAGAAAAAGGGGTCATCAGAGAAAAGATTGTTCGCATCGCCCAGTATATCACCCGAAAGACTCAACTTTGTGAAGATATGACTCGGAGGACTTTTGTATCTGCAGTGAAGTTTTTTGTACAACAAGTCATGGCCGACCTGGATAGGCTTCAAAGGGGTTTAGCATATAGGCCCGCGGCAAGGCCGAACGATGCCTCGCGGGCACTAGGTGCATTAATGTACTCTTAGGTCATGCATCATCTTTTATTTTTTCTTAAACATCGCTTTGTAATCAAGGTTTTGAATTATCAATGAGAAAACAAAGTGTTGTTACCAATTCTTTTACTTTATGTCATTTCCTTCATATCCGCTAGGCAAATAAATAGGAGCGTGATTATGAAAACGGCAAAGAAAAAGCAATAAAAGAAGAAAAAGCAAGAAAAGAAAAAAAAAGAGAAGAGAAAAAGCAAGAAAAGAGAAAAAGCAAAAAAAAGAAAGAAAAGAAAAGAAGAAAAGAAAGAAAGAAAACAAAAGAGCGGAAAAAGAAAAGATGATTGAAGTGAGCAGCGGCCGGGATGATGCATAACGACTCGAGCAAATGTGTTTGTTTTTAAAGTCGTTACATCTTATTCATGCGCTAACAACTAACAAGTGTTGATGTTTGTGAGTCCAGATTTTCTAGGCAACTGGCATACTGGCTACCCACTCATACAACACCGGATCCAAAAAGATGACAAAGGCTGTATCCCAGGAGATCGAGGAGACCATTGTAGACCCTGCTCACGAAGAAGAGATCGTGGATGTGGCCGGGATGAAAGAAGAAATGTACAAGTTAAGACAGCAGATGGCTGAAATGTACCAAGCTTGGTCGAGAGGTCAACCACTACCAGCCTATCCTGCTAACCCTGCATATGTCCCTCCAGCCAATCCTAACCCCGAGCCACCAACATTGAACTCATCCTCCACCTACCCCGATTACCCTCACTACTATGCTTCCACCTCCCAGATACCACCACCTCCAGCCAAGCAAACACCACCTCAGGTTCCACAAGTTGCTCCTGTATATGTGGCACCCCCGCCCGCTGTTATCCACAAATCCTCTAGCGAACCAATGTTTCATATCCAGGATTCTCACTACTACCCTCCGGAGCCGACTTTCAGACAACACGAGTCTCACACTCCGATGTTGGAAGCAAGTGCCGGGCAGGAAGAGATGGCTCGGAAAGTGAAGAGTCTTGAGAATGCTTTCCGCAATATGCAAGGGCTGGGAGGGCAAGTAAGTGTAGCCTACAAAGACCTGTGTTTGTTCCCCGAGGTGCAGCTTCCTGCAGGATTTAAGTTGCCCAAGTTCGACATGTACAACGGACACGGGGATCCGGTAGCTCATCTAAGAGGATATTGTAGCAAGATGAGAGGCGCGGGAGGTAGAGATGAATTGTTGATGGCGTATTTCAGCCAAAGTTTGAGTGGATCAGCGCTGGAATGGTATACCCGACGAGGACCATACAAGATGGTTCGTTTGGGATGATTTAGCACAAGCTTTCGCTAGTCATTTTCAGTACAATCCGGAGATCATACCTGACAGGTTATCCCTTACCAAGCTGGAGAAAAAGCCAGGAGAGAGCTTTAGAGAATACGGTTTTAGATGGAGGGAACAGGCCGCTAGAGTGGATCCACCGATGAAAGAAGGCGAGATGGTGGATTGTTTTCTGCAAGCCTTGGATCCAACATACTACGGCCATCTAGTGTCAGCAATTGGAAAGAGTTTTAACGAAGTTGTGAAAATGGGAAGTTTTGTAGAAGAGGGTTTGAAGACAAACAAAATTATGAGTTTCTCGGCTATCAAAGCCACTAATCAAGCTATACAGAGTGGAAGCGGAGGAGTGATGGGAAAGAAGAAGAAAGAAGAAGTGGCAACCGTTGAAAGCAGGCCCTGGAGTCGCAACCCACATTATAACCCACCCAGACCTTACCGCCAACACCCACCAAACCCGTCAACCCCATATAATCCACCACCACCATCTTACCCGCCAAATCCCTACAATACACCAAGCCCATATAACCCACCACCACCACCATACACACCAACTGTCCCACATTACCACCACCCTCAAACCCAAGCTTACCCACCACCACCTCCCCACGTGTGGAGAGCTCAAGCTCCACACAATGTGTACCATACCCAAAACACATACCCAACCCCTAAACCTTACCGAAACCAGAATAGACCCGGGCCGAACGCTGATTGGAGAAACAAAGCAAGAAGAACATTCACTCCTCTCGGAGAGTCATATACCAGTCTTTTCCACAGGTTGAAAGAGTTGGGGATGTTGAGACCAATCGCACCGAAAAATCCGAACCCACCACCGAAAAATCTTGATTCTTCTGTCAGATGTGAATATTGTTCAGGAACATTAGGCCACGATACTGAGAAGTGTTGGCAATTAAAGAATGCCATTCAAGATCTTATCGATGAGAGGAGAATTGAAGTGCAGGCTCCCGAGGCCCCAAACATTACCCAAAATCCATTGCCGAATCATCACGAAACGAACATGATAGAACTGGTGCAGGGTGATGGCAATCAAAAACCATCTCAAGCCGTCATGATGATAAAGTCGAGTGACAAGTTAGAGAAAGAAATTGTGAAAGAGGAAGTAATTGTTGAGAAACCAAAGCCAGTAGTGATGGGAGGTTTAAAGGTGGTAGTTCCAGGTGCAAAGACGATCGTAACTGTGAAAGGAGCAAGTGCAGAGCCAGTAATCATAAAACCAGTAGTGCAAATGCCAGTGGTGAATACAAAGACTGTGCCTTGGAACTATAATAAGGTAACAGTAGTTTACAAGGGAAAAGAGATTTCTGGTGAAATTAATGAAACGCATGGACTTACTCGATCTGGAAGGTGTTTTGCTCCGGAGGAACTGAGAAAGATGAAAACGGTAAAAGAAAGTCAACTGAAGAAGCCAGTGTCGGAGGAGGAAGCAGAAGAATTTCTTAAGAAAATGAAGTCGCAAGAGTACTCAGTGGTTGAGCAGTTAAGAAAGACCCCGGCCCAGATTTCTTTGTTATCTTTGTTGATACATTCGGAGGAGCACCGGAAGGCTCTTATGAAGATTCTAAATGAGGCTCATGTTCCGGAGAAGATTTCAGTGTGTCATTTGGAGAAGATTACCAGCAAAATTTTCGAGTCCAATAGAATCACCTTCTCTGATAGGGAGTTGCCGGTGGAAGGAACTGAACACAATAAAGCATTGTACCTCACGGTAAAGAGTGAAGAGTCAGTCGTGACTAGGGTATTGATTGACAATGGATCGAGCGCGAACATCTGCCCGCTGTCAACTCTAGGGAAGCTGAACATTAGCCCGGATAGAATCCGGAGAAACAATATCAATGTGAGAGGGTTTGACGGCGGAGGTAAGAACACGTTGGGGGATATTATTTTGGAAGTAACCATCGGTCCCGTTGATTTTACGATGGAATTCCAGGTGCTCGACATCGCCGTATCGTATAACTTGCTGTTAGGTCGACCCTGGATTCATGCGGCCAAAGCGGTACCATCTTCTCTACACCAGATGGTCAAGTTTGAATGGGAGCAGCAAGAGATTGTTGTACACGGAGAGGAAAATGCTTGTAATGTGGTAGCACCTTTTGACGGTACCGATGGGGATCGGGGTCCTTGGGTCTACCAAGTGACGGATGCTGTAGAAGTGAACAAAGTTGCTGAAGGAGAAAAGTTACCAACCCCGATGGTGGCACCAACTGCTATAATGGTGGCCAGAGAAATGCTGAAAAATGGATTCACACCGGGGAGGGGATTAGGCAAAACACCTGCAGGGAGTCACTCAACCAGTTCAGCTTCCGGAGAATAAAGGCACATTCGGCTTAGGGTTCAAACCCACCTTTGCCGATATCCAAAGAGCCTCTAAAGCCAAGAGAAACTGGACCTTGCCCAAACCCATACCCAAATTATCCGACATCTTTATCAGGCCTGGTACAAAATATCAACCATCTGCTGCAGCAAAGTGCATTGAGACCCAACTTGATGAAGGAATGCTTGGTTTTAGGAAAATGTTCTGGGAAGTGAATACGATTGAAGCAGGGGAAGGCACGAGCAACATGGACGTGCAATTTGTGGGGCCCAGAGTCACATTGAACAATTGGGAAGCTACTCCTTTCCTTATTCGGAAGGAGTCTTGGTAGTTAGCTCAAAATTTCATCATTGTTTCCCCGAAAGTTGTTATTTTATAATTTCCCCGTTCCCCTCATGAAAAAAAAAATCACCATGTATCCCGAACATTGTTCGTTTCTTTTATTAATGAAATGCGGTTTTTCCTTTTTCTTCACTTTTGCCTTATTTTTCTTTATTTTTCCTTTTGTACAGTTTTGCATGTGTTGATTCCAATGCCATGTCATGCGTGAAGGATTCTAGACCCAGTTCCGACAATCACGCTACTATACAAGAAATCGAGGAAGATAGTGAAATAGAATGTGAGGATGAGGAAGCCCTGGAGGAAATAAGTAAGGACATGAAACAATACGAGGAAAAACCCAAGCCGAATCCGAGTGATACAGAATCTGTAAACTTGGGGAGCGAAGATGATGTCCGAGAAACAAAGATTAGTGTGCATTTGGAGGCACCCCTCAGGAATGAATTGATAGGGTTGTTACATGAATTTAAGGACATCTTTGCCTGGTCCTATGATGACATGCCCGGGCTTAGCACAAATTTAGTGGTACACAAGTTGCCTATCTACTCGGAATGCCGGCCAGTGAAACAAAAGCTGAGGAAATTCAAAACGGACATTAGCGTGAAGATAAAGGAAGAGGTGAATAAGCAGTTTGAGGCAAAGGTCATAAGAGTCACCAAATACCCCACCTTGTTGGCAAATGTTGTGCCGGTCCCAAAGAAAGATGGCAAAACCAGAGTATGTGTAGACTATAGAGACCTCAATAAAGCCAGTCCAAAAGATGACTTCCCATTGCCAAACATTCACATATTGATCGATAATTGCGCCAAGCATGAAATCGGTTCGTTTGTGGATTGTTATGCAGGCTATCACCAGATCCTGATGGACGAAGAAGATGCTGAGAAAACTGCCTTCATTACACCTTGGGGAACGTACTGTTACAGAGTAATGCCGTTTGGATTAAAGAATGCCGGGGCAACTTACATGAGGGCAATGACCACTATGTTTCACGATATGATGCATAGAGAAATTGAGGTATATGTGGACGATGTCATCATAAAGTCCAGAAAACAACCTGATCATGTGAAAGATTTGAGGAAGTTTTTCCAAAGACTCCGGAGGTACAACCTAAAACTCAATCCGGCGAAGTGTGCTTTTGGAGTACCTTCAGGGAAACTACTGGGGTTTATTGTGAGCCGGCGAGGTATTGAACTGGATCCATCAAAGATCAAGGCTATTCAAAGTCTACCTCCGCCGAAGAACAAGAAGGAGGTCATGAGCTTATTAGGAAGGTTGAATTACATTAGTCGGTTCATTGCTCGATTGACATCAACATGCGAGCCGATCTTCAAGTTGTTGAAGAAAGATGCAGCAGTTAAATGGACCGACGAGTGTCAGGAAGCCTTTGACAAGATCAAGGAATATTTGGCCAATCCTCCGGTGTTAGTTCCTCCAGAACCAGGGCGTCCTTTGATTTTGTATTTGACGGTGCTAGATAACTCTTTCGGTTGTGTACTGGGTCAACATGATGAGACAGGCAAGAAAGAACAAGCCATATACTACCTTAGCAAAAAGTTTACATCCTACGAGGTGAAGTATACCCAACTGGAAAGAACTTGTTGTGCATTGATTTGGGTGGCTCAGAAGCTAAAGCATTATTTGTCAGCGTACACTACGTACTTGATATCACGGCTGGATCCTCTCAAGTATATATTTCAGAAGCCTATGCCTACGGGAAGATTGGCCAAATGGCAGATTCTGCTCACAGAATTTGACATTGTCTACGTAACTCGTACGGCAATGAAGGCACAAGCTATTGCGGACCACTTAGCCGAGAATCCGGTGGATGATGAATACGAGCCATTGAAAACATACTTTCCGGATGAGGAGGCAATGCTTGTCGAAGAGGTGGAGCAAGAGGAGAGGCCAGGATGGAAAATGTACTTTGATGGAGCTGTCAACAGCAGGGGCGTTGGTATCGGAGCGGTACTTATTTCAAGTACGGGTCAACACTATCCCGTTATAGCTCAGCTTCGATTTTTCTGTACCAACAATATGGCCGAATATGAGGCGTGCATCTTAGGATTAAGGATGGCGATTGACATGGGTATTCAAGAGATTTTGGTCATGGGTGACTCGGATCTCTTGGTACACCAAATTCAAGGGGAATGGGAGACACGAGATTTGAAATTGATACCATATCGGTATTGTTTGCACGAGTTGTCTCAAAGATTCCGGTCTATAGAATTCAAGCATATCCCGAGAATGCACAATGAGATTGCAGATGCTTTGGCCACATTGTCCTCTATGTTGCATCATCCGGACAAGACATACATAGATCCGCTCCAGATCCAAGTCCGAGATCAGAATGCTTATTGCTTCATTGTGGAAGAAGAGTCGGATGGAGAGCCGTGGTATCATGATATTAGAGAATACTTGAAAGCTGGCAAATACCCGGAGCAAGCCACTGGAGACCAGAAGAGAGCCATCGGGCGTCTAGCCAATGGATTTTTCTTCAGTGGAGGAGTGGTATACAAAAGAACACCAGATCTGGGTTTATTGAGATGTGTGGATGCACAACAAGCAGATGAAATCATGATTGAAGTACATGCTGGAGTATGCGGACCCCACATGAGCGGATATGTTTTAGCAAAGAAGATTCTGAGAGCAGGGTACTACTGGCTCACAATGGAACGTGATTGTATCAGGTATGTAAAGAAATGCCATCAATGCCAGGTACATGGGGATCTGATCCACTCCCCGCCTTATGAGTTGCACACAATGTCAACACCTTGGCCCTTTGTTGCTTGGGGCATGGATGTCATCGGCCCAATAGATCCAGCCACTTCTAATGGGCACAGGTTTATCCTGGTTGCAATTGATTATTTCACCAAGTGGGTCGAAGCTAAGACATTCAAGGCGGTGACGAAGAAAGCGGTGGTGGATTTTGTGCACGAGAATATCATATGCCGATTTGGAATCCCCAAAGTGATTATCACAGACAATGGAGCCAATTTAAACAGTCATCTCATGGCAGAAGTTTGTGAAAGGTTTAAGATCACGCACCGTAATTCCACACCTTACAGGCCAAAGGCAAATGGTGCAGTAGAAGCGGCAAATAAGAACATCAAGAAGATTCTCCGGAAAATGGTGGAGGGATCCAGGCAAGTGGCATGAAAAGTTACCCTTTGCTCTCATGGGTTACCGCACGACGGTACGTACTTCTATCGGAACCACACCTTATACCCCGGTGTATGGAACAGAGGCCGTTATACCCGCAGAAATAGAAATACCATCATTGCGAATTATAGCCGAATATGAGATAGATGACGATGAATGGGTAAAGGCCCGATTAGAACAGTTGAATTTGATTGATGAGAAGAGATTGGCCGCGATCTGCCATGGACAGTTGTATCAGCGGAGAATGGCCAGAGCATATAATAAGAAGGTACGACCTCGAAAGTTTGAAGTCGGACAACTGGTATTGAGGCGTATCTTACCACATTGGGCAGAGGCAAAAGGCAAGTTTGCACCGAATTGGCAGGGACCGTTCGTGGTATCACGGGTGTTGTCCAATGGAGCATTATACTTAACCGATGTTGAAGGAAAGTGCGTAGAGACTGCTATCAATTCAGATGCGGTCAAAAGATACTATGTATGATCCCTTTTCAATTGTATGTTTTGTATTTTGTTGTGATTTTGGAATTGAAATGACGAAGGCATTTTATTCTCTATCCAAACACTTTATCCATTGTTAACCCCTTTGAGCCTTAATGAATGAATTCTTTCATATCCCTCTCTCGGAATTGCTTTAGTATAATAAGATCGAAGTTGCCGGAATGAAAAATGAAATGATGGAAAAATGACAAAAATGAAAAAATGGAAAAAATGACAAAACAAAAAATGAAAAAAAAAGAGAAAAAGACAAAAAATCGGGAAAAAGTCAAAAAGAAATCCATCTAACTTATTGAAGTTGGATGAACTACGTCTGACTTGATCCCGAAAGGGTACGTAGGCAGCCTCTCCTGAGGTTCAGTCACAATAAAGGAAAAAATCCAAAAATTCCCCACATATTGAAACTGGGGCAGAAGTTATGTTTTAATAATTCCGAGAGTTGTAAATATTTTTAACCCTCGTTGAAATTTTGAGCCTTTATATCTTTCTTTCTTAACCCGTCCAAAAGCCACGTTACAGTCCAAAGGAAGACCTTCTGATCGATTCTGAAATGATAACGAATACAACGAAGGAGGAGTGAAGTATCGGACAATACCCGTGGAACAGAAAACAAAATACAAAAAGAAAAATGGAAAAAAATAAAAATGAGAGAGTCTCATCAGTGAAAACCTTAGCCGGCACTGTGAGACGATTGTGAGGTTGAGAGAAATAAAATGAGAGAGTCTCATCGGTGAAAACCTTAATCGGCACTGTGAGATGATTGTGAGGTTGAGAGAATAAACGAGAGAGTCTTATTGGTGAAAACCTTTCGAGGCACCGTAAGGCGATCGTGAGGACTATCAAAAGAGGAAAAGGCAACAAAAAAGAGTATTGGTTTGGGTCAAAGGCAATTCAGAGTCAGAATAATGATTGGAACGAACTGGGTCAGAGTTTAAATACATGGCATGGTCGGCGGAATCAGCCAGCAAATACCCAGATAAGTTCTGTCATCTCTCCAAAATACCCTTACCTTTCTTTCATTTTTTCTGCATTTCATTGTTTACCCTTTTGAGAGCTAACTACCAGCTCCTGATAACGGAAGTTGAAATAGCACTGGATCGGAAAGAATGGAAGATTGGGGAAAGGAATAAAGAAGCTTGGCAGACATGGCCAAGGAAAAAGAAAACAAAACAAAAATGGAAAAATGAGAAAATAAAAAAGAGTCTGCAGGGGACAAGAAGTCGAAAGTCATGCAACATGAGAAAGCAAAAACAAAGGAAGCAATAAGAAGTGGGGACGGCGGATGCCAGTTGCCGGCAGTTTATATCTAATAAATTTTGTTTCATGCAGGAACAAATTGTCACTAATCACTTTAAAGTAAATGTGACCAATGTGGGAAATTTAAAATACCAAAAAGAGGAGGTAACATATTTTAAAATCCGCTCCCCAGTCCTCAGGCTGAGGGAATATTTTCTGCATTGCACGTTTTAATTCTGTTAGGCGCCCACCTTCAAATACGGGAATATTTTCTGCATTCGCATTGCACGTTTTAATTCTGTTAGGCGCCCACCTTCAAATACGGGAATATTTTTCTGCATTCGCATTGCACGTTTAAATTTCTGTTAGGCGCCCACCTTCAAATACGGGAATATTTTTCTGCATTCGCATTGCACGTTTAAATTCTGTTAGGCGCCCACCTTCAAATACGGGAATATTTTCTGCATTCGCATTGCACGTTTAAATTCTGTTAGGCGCCCACCTTCAAATACGGGAATATTTTTCTGCATTCGCATTGCACGTTTCATTTCTGTTAGGCGCCCACCTTCAAATACGGGAATATTTTCTGCATTCGCATTGCACGTTTCAATTCCGTTAGGCGCCCACCTTCAAATACGGGAATATTTTCTGCATTCGCATTGCACGTTTAATTTCTGTTAGGCACCCACCTTCTAATACGGGAATATTTTCTGCATTCGCATTGCACGTTTAAATTCTGTTAGGCGCCCACCTTCAAATACGGGAATATTTTCTGCATCGCATTGCACGTTTAAATTCTGTTAGGCGCCCACCTTCAAATACGGGAATATTTTCTGCATTCGCATTGCACGTTTAAATTCTGTTAGGCGCCCACCTTCTAATACGGGAATATTTTCTGCATTCGCATTGCACGTTTAATTTCTGTTAGGCGCCCACCTTCTAATACGGGAATATTTTCTGCATTTCGCATTGTAAAAGCCCACACTGGGGCCCACCTTCTAATACGGGAATATTTTCTGCATTCGCATTGCACGTTTAAATTCCGTTAGGCGCCCACCTTCTAATACGGGAATATTTTTCTGCATTTTGCATCGCACGTTAGGCGCCCACCTTCTAATACGGGAATATTTTTTGCATATCATGGTTTATACAAAAGCCCACACTGGGGCAGAAAAAGAAAAAAAGGTAGTTTGTTGTTTTGTTTTGAGCAGGTTCAGCTCGGGATCAAGAAAAACAAGAAAATCAACAAAAAGAGAGTCAACAAGAGAAAACAAGAAAATCAACAAAAAGAGAGTCATCAAGAAAACAAGAAAATCAACAAAAAAAAGGAAGATTCTGCATCACCGGAAAGGGAAGAAGAGCAAAAGCTAGATTAGGAACAATTGTAATTGTAGGATCATAGCTTATAATAGCTTCTTTATTTTTCATTTTATCTCAGTGTAACAAGGAGTTAGTCAATGATTATAGCAACAGTAGCAGCAACAACAGGTCTTGGTAGTTTCAAACTACCAGACCTTCCCGAACTACACCGACCCGATTCCTGTTTAGCCCAGGATATGTAGGAAACCTCTGAAGCAGGGTGCGGTCAAAAGGTTTGTAATTTGCCCGCTGTCGACTTTGGGGAAGCTGAACATCAGTCCGGACAGAATCCGGAAGAACAGTATAAACGTGAGAGGATTTGATGGTGGGGGTTGTGAGCACATGATTTTTGCACTAAGCATTTAAATTCCAAAATTAAAATAAATATGTTTTTGAGTGCAATTACTTGCTTTGCTTGAAATTAGTTATATTTTTGTGTATTTGAATAAGTAAGAAATTAGAAAAAATCAAAAAAATAGTAGTAATTAATTTGTTAGTTTAGTTAATTAGAAAATTAGTAAAAATAGCTTAAGTAGTAAAAATTAGGAAAAAATAACAGAAAATTACCAAAAAATACTAGAAAATTAGAGTAGGTAGTAAATTAGGATTTATAATTTTTCATAAAAGAAAAGAAAAAAAAATATAAAAGAAAATGCATAAAAAATCAATAAAATCAAAAAATACAAAAAATATAGCTTGTGTATAATAAAGATGGGCCAATTGGATTGAATTGTTTGGCCCAGCATATTGGCCCAAAGAGACGGCCCGCCTGGTTTTATAATCATCTTGATCTCGGCCGTCCATTTTGATATATCCAACGGCCGAGAATATTAGGTGAATTATTGGTATAATTGAATAATTGGGAGTCAATCTGAGCCGTCTGTGTGATTGGATCCAACGGCTAGAGACCTTAGTCTCATATGTGATGATGCTACGTCGTTTTAGTAACGCCTCCTGGAGCCGTTGATCATCATCAAATGAACGGCTTAGATTTCATCGTATATGTGGCCTATATAAAGGCCTTGTCTGAATGGCCGTCCCATTTTGGCCATTTCTCTAACCCTAGAGACGGCCGCCTCTCTTCTCCCTGTCTTCATCTCCTTCTTCAAACCTCAGAAACCCTAGGCGGCCATGGCGGCCACCACCCTCCACGGTGGTCGCCGGCCATTCCCTTCACTCCCTTACCTTCTTTTCTTTCTTCTTCACCTTAAAACACCCAGAAACCCTAAGAAACGCCTCTTCTTCATAAATCCCGGTCACCGGAATCCTTGCCGGTGATCGCCAAACAATGAACCACCGCCTGAAACCAATACCAATCGACGCCTTTTCATGAGATCTACCCAACCATACTAGCCTTCACCCTCGAATCAAACCCAATCGTTTCGAATATCCCAAAAAGGTTCGTCGGAACCCTAACTCCGGCGACCCCAAATCCAACCCTCAATCAAGACCTCACCTTTACCACCTCCAAAACACCCCTCTGCAATCAAAACTCAAAAAGGCCTCGTCTTTAGGCCTGAAAGAAGAATCAGAGAAAAATTGGAAGAAAAGGGTTCTGAAAAAGAATAGAGAAACATGAACGAATAAGGAAAAAAAGAAAACAAGCAAGAATGAAAAGGAGTCAGAGAGTTCAAGAGAGGGTGAGGAGTGAAAGGAATAGGAAGCTCGGGGGACCGGCCCCGCAAGCTAAGTCCCCCACCCTTTAGTTTTCTTTAGTTTATTAGGATGTCTGTTATTTCTTGCATGTTTTGATCCTGACTTCTATGATTTCTGTGTTTAGCATGTTTTCTTGTCCTTTCTGATTTCTAAGTTTGCATTCGTGAGTTGTTTGCTGTTTGATTATGTTCCCCGTAGTTCTGTAGTTCACATCTCTTTGTTGCTTTACTTTGTTAATTGTTGACTCTGCTATTCTGATTAGTTGTTTCACATGCTAGCCTAAGACTTTTCTGTTTATTTTCTCATGTTAAGCATTTCCTCTCCTTCTGTGTTTTAGTTAATGTCTGTTGCTTGTTTATCATTATGATCATTTCTTCTGTTTTGAGATCCTGTGTTAGTCATATTGTCTTTGTTTCTTTGCTTTCATATATGTTTCTCTTGTTTTGAATCTCTCAGCATGTTTTCTTTCTATCCTGTAGATTCTTAGTTTGTGCTTCGCATGTTAGCTATAAGATTCTTATATAATTATGTCTTCTTTTGTTCTATATCTCTTGCATGTTTCTTTAGTGATTAATTATAGGGTTTCTTTGCCTGCTTCTTTTGAGCCTGTTAATAATGGGATTTTTATCTGTTGATTGTCCTGTTTTTATGGTTCTCTGCTATAAGTTCAAAAATTTCATCTTTCCCCTGTCATTTTAATTGTTGAGTTGTGAGTCACTGATCTATATCTTAAGTTCAAGTTACTGTGGCCATTTTTGTTGCCTTTGGCTTTAATGATCTATGAAAGAATCAGGCTTCTTTTTCATCTTGTCCATCTTTATAATTGTTTGCTACCAATCATGTTAAGTCATAAGAGTCACTTTGAATTCCCTTTGTTTCCTCATCTTGTAGATATTATAGTCTTTGGATCTGTTTAGTTCTTACAATCCAACTTTCTCCCATTGTCATGAATGCATAGTTTGGATAGTAGCTTAACTTCATTCTTTTCTCATCATTACATTAAGTTGTTTTTGAAGTATCCTGGTTGATCTTTCTTGTTTCTTTGTCACTGTTTCTCCATGTTCTTCCTTTCATCATCTTCATTTTATGTGTCATGCATTTGTGCTAGATTTAGGATTCTTCTTCACTGTTTCTTCATGTCTTTTCCTTTCTTTACCTTCATCTTGATCCATCACATATATACATAAGGCTAGGATTAATACTTGAAAAGATATATCATCTAACATGCCTATGCTATTGTGTGTACTCTGGGCTTAAATAAATCCTGTGTCTTAGAGTTTAATATTCTGAGCATGTTTATGCCTTGAACCTTGGTGATTCTGAATTGTTTAAACTTTCATGTGACTGGAACTGGTAGTTATTAAGTCTTAGTTAGCATGATTTCATACTCTGTCTCATAAAATTAGATAATGTGAATTAATCAACTGAAATTCAACCATATCAATTGCCTTCTCTGAGTTTTGGTTGATTATTACATTTTGTTTGATCTTATGTGTCTTAATATGCAATCCATGTTTGAAACTGATTTAGTTTACTGGTTCTGGTTGAGTGTAAGTGTTTGATTAACACTGTTTGAACCCTAGGTGAATTGGTTATAGCTGTTAGCATTAGGATTTATGAAAGTGGTTAGTTTTTAAATAGGTATAAACTGAAAATGAACAAAAATAGGTTGTTAGTTAAATAATTGGCTTAAGAATGGTCAACCTTGTAAAAGGTTGACCAATTCTATAAGCCCTAACACACAGTTCACTGTTAAACAGTGGCTGGTTGTGCAAAGGGGCTATGTCTGCAAATGCAGACTGGCCCAGGCTCTATATTGAGCCCTGAACAGCAAAGTGGCCAAACCTGTAAAGGTTTTGGGCCCAGCTGTTCAGTATATGGCTTTAATAGCCCAAGCTAAGTCTCAACTTGAGACTGGCTAACTTTTAAATAGTTTAAACATAATAACAAAGCAGGCTATGCCTGCAATTAGCTTTAATTAAGAATAAATTGGTCTTAATTGACTGAAATTAGTTTAAAAGTGGCTAAAATTGAAATAGCTCTTAGAAATAAATCTGGCCAGCCCTTAAATACTAATGCTAGGGCTGGCTATTAGTTAAATAGGTTCAAAACTAGCTAAAATCTGCCCTAGGCAAGCTAGTAAATCAGCAGTGCTCTTAGGGGCACAATTGGGTATTGAAAAGGTAAAATAGTAACTAGTAAGAACTTAGGAGGGTAATAGGGACATTCATGCTCCCGATTTCTGCAATTTTGCAGAGATTTAGGGGTATAATGGTCTCCTAAAAATGGGAAATCTGTAAAAATCTCAAACCCCTAAGGTTATACTAGTAAAAGGCCATAAAAGAGAATCTTTAGAACCTTCCAGCACATGCTGGAAGGGTTTTGGTAACTGAAAATGGGACTTAAGTGTAGATTTAATAAATTTAGGAGGGGAGAAGTGGAAAAAATCTCATAGCTTTCTCCCCAAGTTTCAGCCTTAGGATAACTATAAATACACCTTCAAAAGAGCTGAAAAGGGGGTTCCAACATTGAGTAGTCTGAAAACACACAAAGCTGAAATTCACACAAAGCTTGAGAGATAAAATAGCAATAGAGCAATAGGATTTGCTGGGAATTTTTGAGTAGAACTCGCTGTTTTCTATTGGTTTTGCTGTGATCTTCTGCTCGAAAATTGGATTGGGTTTTTCTGTTGCATTGCTGATTCTTACCTGCTGTTGCTGTGTTGTTTGGCTCATTGATATTCAAATCCTCTACTGTTGCATTGCCTTGTTCGAAATCTGCTGTGCTTACTTGCTTACTCCCTAGACTCATTGGTCTTCTTCTCTGTGATTCCAGGTACTTTTCTACCAGAAATGAAGCTGTAATGGAATTTGAAATGAAGACTTGAAGACCCTATGCTGTTATGTAGTTGTAGTCTTATATTGATAGTTCTAGTTATTCATTGTAGTCTTTTGTAGTAGCTGAAGAATAAACCAAACAGAAAACAGTGTAATAGTATAGTAATGACAGTATAGTAGTGGTAGTATAGTAGTAGTATAGTATAGATAGTTCACCATTTAGTTAATTAGGTAAAAATCCTTAAAATGAGGCTAAGTAACCATCGCATAGGTTTATGATGACAGAAGCTCATATAGGAAATCATCAATAACTCTGGCTTTACAAAGAATTTCGGAAATCATTGTCACTTAGTTAATGCCCTAAAAATGGAATAAGAATGTTAAAACAGATAGTGATCCATGAATATCTGAGTTCACCATTTGCCGATGAGTTAAGTTTAAATCATTTATCAATAGTTCATTCATAACAAGTTCTGGAGATTCAAATTTCTTCAATGATTGTTTAAACTGGTGTTTAGTTCATTTATAAACATAGGCTTAAATCTGATTAAGTTTTAGAAGGATAGATAATTGGATATCGAAACAATTGGAATTAAGAAGAATTGGGGATATAGTATTAAGTATAAGATGCAATTGAAATTGGTATTGCAATTACACACATGTAGTTAATTAGCTCATATTTTTAGTTTATTAGTTTAATCATTTCTAAGTCCTCTTATGTAATCACACAGACCTCTTAGAATTAGTATTAGCTTTAAACCAGTAACTAATGATATGATCTTTTAGCTGTAAAAATGATAGTTAGTTTCATCAAGCTTGTACAGAGAACTACTGCTTTAGAGTTGTTATTCTATGTATGCGAATCTGATATAAATAAAAATGTTGGTGAATTTCTTATTGATCAAAACGTGCATCTTTGTTGGTTCATTTTCAATGTAATTCCATTTCTTTGTCTAAATTTGATTCTAGACGTGAGCCTGAACCTTGATAAGTAGCCAATTCGGCTAACGACCTTAAACTCATGTAAATACCTGGGCCTTAAAGGGCTGGAACAATGTAATATATGTGTAAAGCTTCAATTGTAACCAGGCCCATTTAAATAACAGAAATCATACGGGCCTGGGATTATTATAGTAATAGCATACGATTAAGGAAAGAACAAATATAGAAAACATAGTTAAATACTAGTATCTTTTAATGAAAATTGGGACGAGCCTCGCCCGAATAACAATCGGGGCCCCCATTTAGTAATGATATAACACAAATAGACTCGGGAAAGCTAATAGCCAATTCCATAGCTTCTCCCAAAAGATTTAAAAGCCGATAGACATTACTTTAGGGCACGATTTTAATATACCTTCCTACGAACGAGTGTGCACTTGGTGCGACTCAAATCCAAATCTCGGTAAAGCTGAAATACACCAAAAGTCATAGGCGTACTAGTTGCGGTATGACTCGAGGCGTGTTTTCGCGATACCGCAAATTCCTAAAAATGATATTTAACGTAAAAGCATATTGTGTTATTAAAATATATAACCGAGTCAAACAAAAGTCAAGAACGACAGTGGAGCGACCGTGCTAAAACCACGGAATCCGGGAGTGCCTAACACCTTCTCCCGGGTTAACAGAGTTCCTTATCCGGACCTCTGCTTCGCAGACATTTTAAAGAGTCAAAATTCCTCGGATTCGGGATCAACCGGTGACTTGGGACACCATTGTCATTCCCAAGTGGCGACTCTGATTAATCTCTAATGAAATCCCGAACCGATTGTCCTTAAATTGGAAAAACTCCTTCCCTTACGTTATTTTATCCGTTTCGGGTAATTGAGCGTCGGGGTATACCCTACAAGTGTATTTATACCCTGTTCATGATTTGGAGTTAGCTGCTATTGTTCATGCCTTGAAGATTTGGAGGCATTACTTATATGGTGTATCTTGTGATGTATATACGGACCACCGCAACCTTCAGCATTTGTTTAAGTAGAAAGATCTAAATTTGAGGCAGCGGAGATGGCTTGAGTTGCTTAAAGACTATGATATTACTATTTTGTATCATCCCGGGAAAGCCAATGTAGTGGCTGATGCATTGAGCCGGAAGGCTATTAGTATGGGCAGTTTGGCATATATTCCAGTTGGGGAGAGACCCCTAGCAGTTGATGTTCAGGCGTTAGCTAATCGGATGGTGAGGCTGGATATTTCTGAGCCCAGTCGGGTGATGGCTTGTGTAGTAGCTCGTTCTTCTTTATATGATCGTATTCGAGAGCGCCAGTATGATGATCCACACTTACTTGTCCTTAAGGACAGAGTTCAGCATGATGATGCCAGAGATGTCACTATTGATAGTGATGGTGTGTTGCGGATGCAGGGCCGGATATGCGTGCCCAATGTTGATGGCCTTCGTGAGATGATATTAGAGGAGGCCCACAGCTCGCGGTATTCTATTCACCCAAGTGCCGCGAAGATGTATCAAAGGATATTGTAAATCATGTAGCACGGTGCCTAAACTGTCAGTAGGTCAAGTATGAGCATCAGAGGCCCGGTGGTGTGTTCCAACGTATTGATATTCCCGAGTGGAAGTGGGAAATGATCACTATAGACTTTGTTAGTGGACTACCTCGGACATCGAGGAAGTTTGATTCAGTTTGGGTGGTTGTGGATAGGCTGACCAAGTCAGCTCACATCATCCCAGTGTGTACTACATACTCCTCAGAGCGATTGGCGGAGATATTCATCCGTGAGATTGTGAGACTACATGGAGTTCCCATTTCTATTATATCAGACAGAGGTACCCAGTTCACTTCTCAGTTCTGGAGGACATTTCAGCGAGAGTTGGGTTCACGGGTAGAGCTGAGCACAACATTTCATCCACAGACGGATGGGCAGTCTGAGCGTACTATTCAGATATTGGAGGACATGTTGCGTGCTTGTGTCATTGATTTTGGTGGTTCATGGGCTGATTATTTGCCTTTGGCGGAGTTTGCTTATAATAATAGCTATCAGTCCAGCATTCAGATGGCACCGTATGAAGCTTTATATGGGAGGCGGTATAGGTCTCCGGTCGGTTGGTTTGAGCCGAACGAGGCTAGGTTGTTGGGGACAAAGTTAGTTTAGGATGCCTTGGACAAGATGAAGGTGATTCAGGAGAGACTTCGCACAGCTCAGTCGTGTCAGAAGAGTTATGTGGACCGGAAGGTCCGAGATGTGTCATATTCAGTAGGTGAGAAGGTGTTGCTGAAGGTTGCGCCTATGAAGGGCGTTATGAGGTTTGGAAAGAAAGGAAAGTTGAGCCCAAGGTTCATTGGACCTTTTGAGGTGCTTAGGAAAGTTGGGGAGGTGGCCTATATGCTTGCTTTGCCACCCAGTTTGTCGGGAGTTCACCCGGTATTCCATGTATCTATGCTCCGGAAGTACGTTGGAGACCCGTCACATGTGTTAGACTTCAGCACGATACAGTTAGATGAAGACTTGACCTATGGTGTGGAGCCGGTAGCCATTTTGGGTCGACAGGTTCGTAAGCTGAGATCTAAGGACCCAATTTATTGTAACGACCCGGCCCGTCGTTACGGGAATTACCAACCCGTTACCTTGTATTTATATGTCTTATGCTTTTATATCACTGTTAGAGTTTATCGGGTGAGTTAGGAGTGATTCGGGTTGAAAATGAGGCATATAGCCTTATTGAAGGAAGCTTGGATATGGGAAGTCAACTTGGAGTTGACTATTTAGTTAGAGTGCTCGAAATCGGATTCGAATGATTCGACTAGTTTTGGGGGATCATTTATGACTTAGGGGAGCAATCGGAATCGAATTCGGAGGTCCGGTGTAGTTTTAGGCTTGAATTGGCTAAGGTTGAATTTTGGCGAAAACCGAACGGTAGGTGAGATTTTGATCCAAGGGTCGGAACGGAATTCCGACAATTCCTGTAGCTTTGTTATGTGATTTTGGATATGTCTGCAAATTTTCAGGTCATTCGGACGTCGTTTGATCGGGTTTTGGATTGAATGTTAGTTTCGGAAGTTTTGAAGAAACTTAGGCTTCAATCCGTGTGAAAATGGTGATTTTGATGTTTAGGATGGTGTTTTTATTATTGGAACAAGTTTGTATCGTGTTTTGGAATAGGTTGGTGGTTTTCGTTGGGGTCCCGGGGGCCTCGGGATGAATCCGGGGGTCCAAACAGACCATTTTTGGGCAAAGGAGAATGCTGGTATGCTGTCATAAATGCAGCAGACGTTTTACTCTCCGCGATCGCAAGGATAGGGATGCGATTGCGTAAGGTCAAAAGCAGGGGAGATGTGATCGCAGGAGGCATGATCGCGATCGCGTAGGGTAAGCCAGTCGTTCATCGCGATCGCATGAGTATCTACGCGATCGCGTAGAAGAAAAATATGGTCCGAGTTTTTTGTGATATGCGATCGCAGGAAGAGAGACGCGATCGCGTGAGGCCGGCAAATTTGAACATCGCGATCGCGGAAGGCAATTTAAATACCTGGCAGAAGCAGTTTTTAAACCAGACAGACGCGAGAGTTTCATTATTTACTTCGTTTTTGCACCACTTTGAAGAAGTTAATGCCGCTGGGATTTCATCGGGTATTCATCGGAGGTAAGTTTCTTGATTCAAAAACGTAATTTTATGGTAGAATTAACATCAATCTTCATGAAATTGGGTAGAAACTGTGAAGAATTATGGCCTAGGTATTGAAAATGAATTTTTGAGTTTTGAAAGGCCATTCGAACTCCGATTTCGATAAATTTTATATGCACGGACTCGTGGCGAGACGAGGATCGCATTGGTACTAATTTCTTGAATTTTTCGGACAGCGGGCCCGGGGTCGGATTTTTACCAACTTAGCGTATTTATGCGTTTTTTTATGTAAATTGAATTGGGTTATGTTTCTTTGACCCGTAAATGACATAATTATTGTGGTTTGAATAGATTCTACGCGCGAGGCAGCGAATTCTAAAGGAAAAAGGCATTGCGGACGAGTCTACGACCGGCTAGAGGTGAGTAGTTTGTGTATATGGTAGCCTAAGGGTTCGAAACCCCGGCTTAGCACATTGTGACGCTAGTAGGGTGTGGCTCGCACCCCGTGGCAGGTGCGGGATTGATTGTGACTGGGGATTGAGACTTGTTCCATCCCAGATGTGAATAATATGCTATTAGTGATGGAAAAACACTGTGTTTGACATATTTATGGGCTGTAAGCCTTGTTTGGGGCCTTGTGCCTACCTGTAGTATCCCTAGGGGACAGTATATATGTGATAGCTATACTTGCTTAATCCCTGATCTCAATCCTGGTTTTGAAATAACAGTATCAAAATGTTAAGTCACCTGTTTTGCAAAAAATAAATAAAAGTTAAAGTATTTTCATAAATTATGAACTGAAATCTGGAAATAAGTAAAATGAGCTGTTTTGTGACTTATCTGATTATTGTGGACTGAGGATGGATCGGGGCTGCACGCTGCAACGCTATTTGCGCTTGGGCTGTAGGAGCCCCTCCGTAGTCTGTAAACACCCCCAGTGAGCGTCGTCGACGTTAAACAGATCGGGCTACACGCCGTAGCGGTTATGTGCATTGCATTGCATCTTTATTTGTTGAATTATTTTATGGTGGCTTTATTGTACTGTTGATGCTGGTTTTTAGGAGGATCGGACTGTAGTTTAGCTTCATATAGTGGTATTCTGTAGATTTCCTACTTTCAGCTGCTTTTATATATTTATTACTCACTGAGTACTTAGTACTCACCCCTACTCCCTGCACCTTTTGTGTGCAGATTCAGGTACTCAGGAGAAGTAGACGAGCATTTGCAACTTTCACAGAGTCATATTGAGTTGCTGAGGTAGCTACCGACGTTCGCAGAACCTAGCTTCTCCTCTGTCATCAGTTGTTACTTTATGTTCAGTTTTGAGAACTATTATACAGTATTCTCTACTTTTGTTCGGTTTTGTTTAGAGGCTCTAAATTTGTGACTCCAGATCTTTGGGAGTGTTAGTTGTTTTTGAACTTCTCGGTATTTTTGTTCGTATTATTATTATTGGAGTTCTTTGACTCATATATTCTTCTCGAGATGTCCATTTGGGACTGATATTCATTTGTGATATTTAACACAAAACCAGTAGAAATCACTTACTCCACACTTGATGACAAAAATGACGCTAAAATATTGCTCCACGATCACTCCCATAGAAGAAAAATGAGGTGAAATGAATCAAAATCTTATTTTAAAACAAAACAGCCCAGGCGACCCTTCTATGCGATCGCAACCTCAGCCCTGCGATTGCATAGGGCAAATTTGCCGCCTCCCGAAAATCCTCATCGTGATCGCATACCAAGGCCATGCGATCGCATAGGCCCCTGAGTTCCTCTTCTGCGATCGCGGTCTGCCTATTGCGATCGCATAGGCATAATTTTCAGCCCCTTAACCAATGCTCTATGCAATCGCATCTCCTCTCATGCGATCGCATATAGTAAAACTCTGCTGCAAAAACACCAGCAACCAGCTACCCTCTCAAGGCAAAAATTGATCCGTTAACCATCCAGGAATCCACCCGAGGCCCCCGGGACCCCAACCAAACATACCAACCAATCCCAAAATACATTCCGAATTTGCTCGAGGCTTCAAATGACATCAAACAACGCTAAAATCATGAATTACACCCCAAATTCAAGTTTATGAACTTTAAAATTTCAAACTTCTATTTCCGATGTTTAGAATGAAATTTTGACCCCGATATCAAAAAGTCCACTTACGGAAAAACTTCTCAAAACCTTTAAATTTTTATCTTTAGCCAAATGGCTTCAAAATGACCTACGGACCTCCGAATTCACTTCCGATCGCGCCCCCAACTCCGGAATCACCATACAGAGCTACTCCCAGTCTCAGAATCCCAAACAGACATCGATGACACTGAAATGCACTTTAAAGCAAACTTATGAAATTCCTTCTAAATGCTATCTTCCACAATATGCGGCAAAACACTCCCGGTTTATCTAAAACCCGAACCGGGCATACGCCCAAGTCCGAAATTATCATATGAACCTGCTGGAACCTTCAAATCTCGATTCCGATGTCGTTAGCTCAAAATTCCCATTCTAGTTCATTCTTTCAACTTTAAGCTCCCGAAATAAGGATTTTCTTCTCGGAATCAACTATAGACGCCCCGAAATCAAATTCTGACCACGCGTACAAGTCATAATACCAGAAATGAAGTTGTTCATGGCCTCCGACTACTGAACGTAGCGATAGTACTCAAAACGATCGGTCTGGTCGTTACAGATGCATTGGTAAAGTCTGGTTTTCTACAAAGCCAACTAGATCATTTCTTATTAATTAAGAGGGTAGGGTCCTAGATTGCAGTTGTCTTAGTATATGTTGATGATTTACTTACAACTGGCAATGTTAATGAGCTGGTATGTAACACCAAGAATACACTACAACAAGACTTCAAAATAAAGGAACTGGCGGAGTGGAAGTTTTTTTTGGGTATAGAATTTGCAAGGTTTAGACATGGCATACTTACGAACTAGAGGAAATATGCTCTACAACTAATTTCAGATTCACGCTAGGGGGAGTAAAACTTGTCTGGACTCCTTTGGCAAGCAATAAGAAATTGACCAATGCAGAATATGATAATCATGTTGGACACAAAGGTGATACACCACTGATGATAGAGGAGCTTATCAAAGATTAATAGGCAAATTATTGTATCTTACAATGATTAGGCTAGATATAAGATTTGTTGTTCAAACCTTGAGCCAATTTTTGCTAGATCCAAATAGGTCTCATATGGAAGCAGCCATAAGAATTGTTAGATACATCAAGAGAGAAACTAGATTGGGAGTGATGCTATCAAGCAAACCATAAGAAGAAATTAAGGCATACTATAATGCAAATTGGGCTTCTTGTCCAAACACTAGGAGATCAATGACAGGATACTTAGTAAAGTATGGGGAATCTTTAGTATCTGGAAGTCCAAGAAGCAAATTACAGTATCTAAGAGCTCAGTTGAAGCTGAGTACATGAGCATGGCTTCAGTTATGTCAGAGATAATATGGTTGATCAGATTATATGAAGAACTGGGGATAAAGTTGAATCTCCCAGTTGAGTTGCTATGTGATAATAAAGCAGCAATCCAGATTGCTGAGAATCCAGTTTATCATGAACGAACCAAGCATATTGAGATAGACTACCATTTCATAAGGGAGTAGATGCAGAAAGAAGATGTAATGCCACAGTACATGCAATCTGAAGAACATCAAGCAAACATTTTTATTAAAAGGGCTTGGAAGGCAGCAACATGATTATATAATGTCCAAGCTGGGACTGCTGAATATGTGCACACCCTCCAGCTTAAGGGGGAGTATTGAGAGTAACAAGAATAAAGTAGGGTAGTATAGTGTAGTTAACTTAAATATGATGGGTGTATATGTAATATGTAGAAGTTAGTAACTAACTCAATAGTTAGTCGGTTGATTAGCTTTATACAGTAGTTTAGGTAGTTGACCATACTCAACAATTCATTTCCTCTTTTCAGTAAGAAGAAGAAGCTCTTAGCTCAATCTTAGCTCAATCCTCCATGATCAATCCTTTTCACAAATTCCACACAAAGGGTGCAACATTGTAGTAAAATTACTTACTTTTTGTAATAATATATACAAACTTAATATTAATATATCATTTTAGAATTTTTATATACAAAAGTTAAAGTGTAGAGTTTAAAATTTAGATGATATTCTTCTGAATTGCAATATATCATCTAAGAGCTCAGTTGAAGCTGAGTACAGGAGCATGGCTTCAGTTATATCAGAGATAATATGGTTGATCAGATTATATGAAGAACTAGGGAAAAATACTTTTTTGAAAAGTACTTTAGGAAAAAATACTTATAAAAAATAAGCAGATTTTAGAGGCTTGGCCAAACAAGCTTATTAATATAATTTATCCTAAAACTTAGAGCCCGGTTGGCTAAGCTGCCAAAAATTACTTATTTTGAAAAACACTTTTATTCAAAAGTGCCTTTATAAAAAAGTACTTTTGCAAAATAAGTAGTTTGTGGTTGACCGATTCATTTGAGTAGTACTTTTTGCAAGCTTATCGTGTATTGACCATTCTTTTAAAAAGGTACTTTTAAGTATCAAATTACAAAAAAGGACAGTAAAAAATTCAATTTGCGATTAGTATTATTTAGAAAAGAACAATAAATTTAAGCATTTATTAGAAAAGAATTCAATTAAAATATGAAACGTAAAGTAAAAATATAAATTTAAAATACTGATTAATATAAAATATAGTTATTCCAAATGGAATAATTTTGAGTGTTTGGTATTACTTATTATTTACATGATAATTTAAATATGCCAAAATACATCATTCAGTATAAATTTAAAATCTACTCTTAAGAATAAGAGGAAGAGAATAAAAATCTGATTAAAATAAAAAAGAGAATAACTGTATAGGAAAAGAAAAAGGAAAAGAAAAAAAATTAAATTAATGAGGTAATATAAATTTATTATAAGGTTATTTTTTTATTGAATAAATTAACTTTCTATTTATGCTTTTGCTTTTCGGAAGAAGCTAGAATTTGTAGCTTCTTCCGAAAAGCAAAAAAATTGCTTACTCCCTCCGGTCCAAAATAAGTAATTTTTTGGATGTTTTCACACTTTTAAGTTTTGATAATTACTTAATTTAAAATTTAATCTAATTGTGTAATTACACTTGCACAACCAAACAGTAAACTTATAATTACATTGTAATTACACTATGACAAACAAACAGACCGTCGTAATTACACAACTGAGTAATTACTAGGCTGTGTAATTACTACCCTAGTAATTACACCAATTCCAATTACATGATGATTTTCCAAACAGACTCTAAAAAGTACTTTTTTGGCCAAAAAAATACTTTACGCCTCCTAAAAGCTTGGCCAAACAAGCTCTTAGCCGGTCCAAGGTTATTGGGTTTGCTTGATCGTAACAAATCCAAACATTCCTTAACAACACATCAAACAAACACAGCCGTCTCCTCCTTGTTTCATCTGATCAATTTGCTTTTCAAATCAGATCGTCGAATTAAAATTTCTTAAGAGCGGCTAATCATTTATAATCATGCCCCCATACCATGTTTTCTTCTTCTTAATGCCAGATAAGTAATTACTCGGGAATATCAGTAAGATCATTAACTAAACTTTCCTATTCCATAGTAAAAATCGAAGCTTTTGTAGTGTTGGATTGTCTTTTTACATTAATTTGAAGTTTTTAACAGTTTCCAATTGCATTGATTAGCAACTGTCAAATTTGTGAGCGCTACTGTATTAAAACACAAAATCAGAAAATTGTTAAGAAAATAAGAGAAACTGGAAAAACAATAGAGTTTAAAAAATTCCAAGTCCACAATTTGTTTGTGCGTCCTTAAGGAATTTTAACCCCTTCACACGTTGCCATGGTAATGGATTAAATCCTCCCAGGATAAAACGGAATAAACCTTCCTGCAACAGTGGCAATACAAACTGCAGGATACCAACGAACTTAAAGAACGGAGTAAAATCTTACGAATTTGAGAAAGAGAGACTGCGAATAAGAATGCAGTCTATTCAGAAAGGAAGGTAGTTCTGTCGTGTTTTTGGTCTGTTAAAAACGAAGCCATGCCTTAGAATTTATAGGCAATTATTGGAAGATGTGTGATGTCTGTTCTGGAAAAGGTGCCTGTTCAGAAATTTCGCCGCCTTGGGCTAAGAATTTCGGAATTTGTACTTTAGTCCCTCAGCTTTTCATCGCATGTCGCGGTCCTACCGCGGTCACGCTAGGACCGCGGCCAAATGACCTCTCTTAATCTCAAAATAGCTCTCACTGCGGTCCGACTGTGATTACGCCGTGATTTTGTCCAAAAAATAATCTTATCGATCATTTGACAAAGCCGAAGTCGAAGCCGTGCGATGACAACAGCGCGAGGGTTCATTCTCTTCAACTCCTTTTAAGAGTTTTAAGTGATTCTATATATATGCACACAAATGTAGTTGTCCCTCACCAATGAGGGACAAAGTGCAAGACAAAAGTCCACTTTTTCAAATTTTTATTTTTCCCTCCATTTCCAATTCACATTTTTATACTTTAATGTCCAAATGGCTTAAAAGTCCAACAAAATCAATTTCAGATAACCAAGTACACTAATTGTTTTTTTTTTTTTTTTGAAAAATTTCTAATGAAACTTGCGGCCTCTATTCTTCGAATGCATATTGCATAATTTGCTCACTATGAGATAATTCACAAACCATACAGGAGATTTAAACCACACTAGCAAAACTCGGTGCGACGAGCTTTGACCGAAGAAACTTCTGATCCCAGGTTTACCATGTGGGAAACTCCATGCTCAACCAACTCAGCCAAGTTATATTATCAGGCTATCAATAGTTAATTTTAACTTAGGTAATTGTGTAAAAATGTTTTACACTGTTAATAGTAAAAAAAAATTAAATTCATTACATAAGCTACTAATTAATTAAGAGGTAACATACTTGTTAGTACAAAAGATTTGCATGGAGGGTAACAACTCATTACAAATTTAAAGTTCTAATAATATTTCTCTTTTATTAATGTTTTGATGAAATAATTTTTTATTTTGGGTGCGTCTCAGTTGCTGCCGTTATAAAACCATAACTAGTTTGTAGGCAACAACAAAATAACTTTAAAAGGTTTGTGATTAGTTAAATGCTTTATCAATTTTGACAAGAGAAAATAATTACTTCTTTGAAGATTTACTTTAATTTGTATTTAACTTTAGAGAAAAAACATTGGACTAGTAAAACGAGGCTACAAATTGAAAATATTTAAGAAATATTTTAGAGCGGCCATTTGAAACAAAACAAATGACAGATTATAGAGAATAATTGTCATGTAATATTAATGTCGTTGTTATAAGAATAATGATGTTCCAAATTCCACTTGATACGATCTATATCCAAACAAAAAAATCATAATCAAGCCAAAATTAGTAACTTGATAATAAAATTCGATGCAAACAAAATTCTCCTAACGTATATGAAAAAGTTGATTCAAGTCTTTTTCTTCATTAGCACTTAGTTTATGTAGGATAGAGGTTAATACATCTTAATTTGTTAACTTATCAATTAGGATTTTTTTTCATATTTAGCCCGCGTTAAAAATTATTTGTATTCAGTAGTAAAAAAGTATATAAAATTTGTATAATTTTTGTATATAATATATAAAATGTATATATATACAAAAAAATACAAATTTTCGCTATTATTTTTTAGAGCAGCAATACAGTATCAGTTTTCCTTGATATATAATACACGGATTATTTATATAGTAACTTTAAAAGGGCTTTTATCTAGCATGATTTTCGCATAACTTACTACGAATATTATTTAATAACATAAATAAAGGCAATTGTTTTTTACGCAACCAAGTAAGTATTTTAGTATTTTATACAATAACAACAACTACCCAGTATAGTACCACAGGGTGGGGTCTGGGGAGGGTAATATGTACGCATGCCTTACCCCTACCCGTTAGGGCAGAGAGGCTGTTTCCAATCGACCCTCGGCGCAAGATCGATATTTTAGTATTTTATGCGAAATAATAATTATGTTGGGATTAATTTATTCCAATACAATCAACATAAGCCCCCCTTTTGTTTGCCTGGCATTACCCCATCAAGCTATGAACTTATACATGATGCGTTTTTAGGTATCTTTGAATCATTATTTGTTTGGTCTAACCAAAATATACAAAATAACTCATAATTATTTGCCGTTTAATTTGTCCTTTATATAGCTTTTGGATCATTTATCATCACTTTGTGCTTAATATGTATTGTTTGTTTTTATATCTCAGAGGGGGCCAAAATACTATTAATTTTCGGTAAAAGTGATTAACAGATGAGATTTTAAACTTAAAAATTGATGTAAACCTTTGAATTTTACACAAGTTTGACCATAATTGTCGTTAAGCAAAGAGCACGGGATTAATACTCATTAAGGCAATAGCCTAAACTAGGTAGTACACTTCGCTACTAAATTCAAGAAAAGACTGCAGTGAAACTTAATCCTATTAATATTGATTCCTCTTGTATTATTAGAGCTTAATTATGCAATTTCAAATCGGTGAATAAAAGAACCTACCCAAAGGGAAGAGAACAAACTATATAATATACAGTACTGCTGTAAGTTTGCTAAAAACTTTATTGCTAATTTCTTTTGAACCCCAAAAAAAACCGTGGCCGTTATACTACCTGCCACTGTCTTTGCCCTTCGGGTGAGCACTCTGTGCGCAGTAGATAAACCCCCCACTATGTAATAACCAGCAACTAGACAGGACATGTAAATCGCACTAGGCAAGCCCTGTGCGACAAACAACTCGGAATAGGTAACTGGAGAATATATTATACTCCAATCCATTCTATTTATCGATATATTATTTTGGCCTTTTTTTTCTAGCTTAACGTGCGTATCCATGGGGAAGAGGGCACGACTCCATCCCATGAAGCTCTAATGGTGCAAGCATCATCATCGATGGCAACTACAAACCAAGGACTGTCACACCTCCTTTTTACCGCACAACGTAATGTGCCGCCATTTACTACTACACTCCGGAAAGGGATATAATAATAATCAGGAAGGAGTTTTTCCATTTTAAGGACAATCGGAACGTGATCAATTTATTCAATGATTCAGAGTCGCCACCTGGGAAAATAATGGTGTCTCAAGTCACCGGTCTTAATCCCGAACCGAGGAAATTTATGACTCTGTAATACAGTCTGCGAAACTAGAAATCTGGATAAGGAATTCTGTTAACCCGGGAGAAGGTGTTAGGCACTCCCGCATTCCGTGGTTTTAGCACGGTCGCTCAACTGCGATTTTTTAGTTTTTATCTGATTTCTTTATATATTTCAATTATGTGCTATTAATGTTCCGCTTTTAAATTTTAGGAGAATTGCGACGTCACGAAAATACATTTCGAGTCACACCGCAACCAGTACGCCTGTGACTTTGATGTATTTCGGTTTCGCCGAGAGTAAGATTTGGGTCACATAAATGCGCACCCGTACTTAGGAAAGTATTTTTATTAAAGTCGTCCATAAAGAGTCTATCGTCTTTATTAACTTCGGGAAAGACCGTGCAATTCGATAAACGGTCCTTCCGAGTCTAAATTTTATTACAAATTTATTTGAGGGCCCCGCTATTTGGTGTCATGTGAGGCTCGTCCCAATTTAGTTTTAAAGGCTCAATCCTGTTGTTTCACTATATTTTATATACGTGCTTTTTCCTTAGTTATATTTCAACTATCGTTTCAGAATTGGGCCCAAGCCATTGTCGGGGCCTTTACTGGGCCTGAGCCTCTGCACCCTTATTTAAACAAGTGTTGGGTCTACCCAGGTCTTAGAAACCCAGGATGTCTCCAGGCATTTGTTCAACTTCGTGTGATAATTCACGCCTATGCTACATACTGGGCCCAAATCAAATAGGAACAATAACAAAGATAAAGATGTTGAATTCATAACAAAAAGATACTCAGGATAAAGAATGAAATCGAATCACTTTATTTATTTACCAAGAGATGAAGACCATTGTACAATACGATTCATGTTAACCTTAAACTAAAATAACTCGATGCATATGAAATCCGACTACTTCTGCACTTTTACTTTTTCTTAAGGCTGATATACACTAAAATTGAAAGTTATTTAACTAAACAATTATGAGCAGACGGTTTAACTATATGATGCATGGTTTAAACAATTCGATTACTTACTTAAAGAGGGCCTGAGTATCTAAGGTTAAGTGATTCAGTGATGTATGTATACGCGATAGTATTACTGGATTTCCATGATTTGTACTCATTCATTACCACATTACCCAGTTGCAAATGACTCCTTACTTCCTTTAACTATTCTTCCCTTGCAAACGAATTCACAGATGTGATTAGCTACTGATATTAATATGAGCCAAACTCATTTGACATTACAAGTCCAATGTTAATTGAGTTATTACTTCATTTCTTACTTGTTTTTCTTTCTAACTTACTCTAATCTAGCTATCAATCTCCAAATCAGATTACCTACATGAGCTAGTCGAACTCACTGTCATCGATTCATATTAGAGTTGCATGACCTTGTTTTACAATTTCTACCTATTTAACCAGGTGATCTATTACTACAACTATACTACTATTATAATACTAGCCATTATACTGTTTTTTGTTTTTGCTTCTCTCTACTTATACATACTACACTACACAAAGTACAGATCCAGCTGTGCTAAGATATAACAAATTAAATACAGAAAACAAATGATTAACACTTGAACTTCATTCCATTTAAGCATTTCAATAGTACATCTTCATTCGAACAAAGAAATGTACCTGGAATATGGAAGTGAGGAGAGGAGTGGTCAGTAACAGGCAGCAGGGAAACTAGCAATGTAACAGTAACCCTCCAGCAACAAAAGGTCCCAACAAACAGACCCCAAAGAGAGAAAACAGCAGCAAAGAGTTCCAAACAGGTTTCAAACAGCAAAGCCACCAAAGGAAATCAACCCCGGATACTTCTGAAATGCCCCCAAGAGACTTGTATACCCAATTGATTGAACCGCAGTTAACTCCCCAAACAACAATACCAATGTCCAAATGGTTCTGCCTATTATCTATATTCGAGTCTGTAATAGGAACAAAGAAAGCCAGCTATTTTTAGTTTGGAATCAGCTGTGCTTGAGCTAAAGCTAGAGACTCTCCTCTCTAGGTGTCTATCTCTATCTCTGTGTCAAAACAAACCTCCCTAAAACTGTTCTGCCTCCCTCTACTTATAACAAAACAGACCCTTAGGGACACTTCTAAAAAATTAAAAGCACAACTCTGCCCATCCTCTCCCTCTGCCCAGCCTATCCCCTCTGTCTTCTTTCCACTAAATACTGTCTAAGTATCGGGTTCTAATATTTAAATTGTTTATGTCCAGACCTGGCTAAGTGCCCTGCTCTAACAGCAGGTTTCACTGCTCTGTTTCATGTGTAGGGCATTTTTGAATCCTAAAATATGCCAATTCTGATTAACCACTGACATCTAACCCACTAATCCCTAATTAAAAATCACAAATAAACACAATCCAACAGTGGTTCTATATGTGATTTACAGTGTCAATTTCTGCCATAAGATACTAATAAACAGACCTACGTAACTAATCGACAATATTCGATTAGTTGATTACAACACATATAATCGATAACAAATGATCGACCTACCAATTCGTGATTCATGGTTTATGGGCAGACTCAGGGGATATCAAATTTTAACTGACGACGCTAATCGAATTAAACACATAAGACGATCACAACAATTATCAGCTCATTAAAAACGAGTAAGAACAGAATTGACCAAATAAAGGGTCTAGGGATGGAAAGAAAAATGCTAGAAAATTCATAAACAAACACGAACCAAGCAAGACACAGAGAAATCACTGCGGAGTAGAAGAAAAAGGAGGAATACATCTGAAATCAACAACGGCCCAGGCTTGACCTCGGACTCAAATCATTGAAGCCAAATGGGCCTTAATCGGGGCGTTCTCGGTCGAGAACACCTAGATTAAGGTCCATTAGACCTCAATCTCCTATCAATTTCGAACGAAGATCCCATTTTGGATTTTTAGGGTTCATGTGGCCGTTTTTGGAGCTCGACCGGTTCTGGCAAGATTCGAGCTGGACCAAGGTTAGTAGGGGTATGAGGGAGGTCATGGGAGTGTTTGGGGTGAGTTTGGAGCGGTTTGGCATAAGTTTTTGTTTCCGATGAAACTTTGATTCAACATTCGAAGGTCTTGGAGATTATTCGAGGAAAACGAAGGACAGATTCTAGGAGAGGGAGGTGAGGGGAAGAGCTGGTGTAGATTTGGGGAGGTTTGGCCGTCGTCCGCCGCCGTGGGCGATTTCAGGCGGGCGAAAGACAGCGGCATACGGCGGAGCGAAACTGAGTCTCTGAAAGCTTCTGAGAGACAAAGAGGGGGGGGTTCTAGGGGGGCTGGGGTATGGTATTAAACTTATATACTAGGTGGGAGATTCGATCCTGGCCGTTGGATCATGTGTGATTAAGGGCCAGGATCTTTTGGGTTAACCAAAACGGCATCGTTTGGATTAAGAGGAGACTGGGTCGGTCCGGGTTAACGGGGTCAGGCACCTGGGTAATGATGGTATGATCTCGACCGTTGGATTGGGAATGGGCCAACGGATGAGATCTGCTAGTGCCAGAACAACGTAGCTTCAATGCCATGCTACGTCGTTTCATGAGTCTTAGAGACTCAATGAACGGATCGGGCAGAACAGCCCTTTTGGGCCCGGATGAATTTGCATTTTTAGCCCTTTCCCTTCATTTCCTTCATTAACCCACTTTAAATAAAAGCCATTTTAAACACAAACAAATTGAGAAATAAAATATGCTTTATTAGTTCAATGTAAAATCAACCAATTGACAAAGAACACAAATGCACAATTTTTCCTTTTTGTAATTAATTATTTATTTAGACAAATAAGTACGAACACACGAATGCAAAAATTCACAAAAATACACAAAATGCACACAATAAAGCAGACCATTTTGTTTTGATTTCATTTGGGAGTAGCTCGCGTGTGGGGGCAAAAATCACGTGCTCACAGCTGCCCCTCTTTGCGCGTAAAACACGGAGAGTTTTTGTGCAAAGATAAATGAGCGGATACGAGCGATTTTTTCCCGTTTGAGCACTCCGTATGAAGCATTTTTTGGAAATGTTTGACCGAACCTTTGCTTCAGAAGGTCTCCTACATATCCCTGGCTATAAGGGAATCAGGTCAATGTAGTTCGGGAAGTTTTGGTAGCCGGGACTACCATGGCTGCTGTGATCTTGCTGTTACTGCTGTTGCCGCTGATGCTGCCGCTTAACTGACCTCCTTATTACACCGTGCTAAACGAAAAATAAGAAGCTAGACTAAGTTACAACATTGCGAAATCTTATCTATCTCTTCATCTTGACTTTCCCATGTTCCTTGCTATTCTGTCGGACTTGATTGTTCCTTCTGATGCCTCTTCTCTTCTGCCAATTGTTATTTCGGCCTATCTTGATTGCCGACCTCTGACCGTTGGTCCCTTCCTTGTGATTTTGAACTATTTTCCTTCAAAGTCGGAATCTATCTTTTCTGACCCTTGTTGCCTTCCTTCTGATTTTGAACTTGGATTCATGCTGGGGATTTCAGTTACACTTTGTCACTTTCCGATTGTTCACTATCCTTATCAAATCTTAGAAACTGAGATGCCGTTCTGCTTTTCCGGCAGGCTTTTGACTTTATCGACAAACTCTAATCATAAATTGCCACTCCATTCTTCAGGCGGGCTCCCTGACTTCAACTATAACTTCAAAGTAAGCCGCCACTCCCTTCTTCAGAGGCGGGCTCCCCGACTTCAACTACAACTTCAAAACTAAATCGCCACTCCATTCTTCGGCGGGCTCCCTGACTTCAACTACAAAAACTAAATCGCCACTCCATTCTTCGAGCGGGCTCCCCGACTTCAACTACAACTTCAAAATTAAATTGCCACTCCATTCTTCGGGCGGGCTCCCCGACTTCAACTATAACTTCAAAATAAATCGCCACTCCATTCTTCAGAGGCGGGCTCCCCGACTTCAACTACAACTTCAAAACTAAATCGCCACTCCATTCTTCAGAGGCGGGCTCCCCCACTTCAACTATAACTTCAAAATAAATCGCCACTCCATTCTTCAGAGGCGGGCTCCCCGACTTCAACTACAACTTCAAAACTAAATCGCCACTCCATTCTTCAGAGGCGGGCTCCCTGACTTCAACTACAAAAACTAAATCGCCACTCCATTCTTCAGGCGGGCTCCCTAACTTCAACTATAACTTTAAAATTAAATCTCCACTCCATTCTTCAGGAGGGCTCCCTGACTTCAACTACAACTTCAAAATAAATCGCCACTCCATTCTTCAGGCGGGCTCTCTGACTTCAACTACAACTTCAAAACTAAATCGCCAATCTATTCTTTAGGCGGGCTCCCTGACTTCAACTATAAAAACTAAATCGCCACTCCATTCTTCAGGCGGGCTCCCTGACTTCAACTATAACTTCAAAATTAAATCCATCACTGTCGCCTTCTTTTGCTTCGCGTACCACTTTCTTCTTTCTCCATCGTTTCTTGGGCCATCCTTTATACTGAACTACCTTGTTTCGGAATTGCTTTCCTCCTGGGTTGTGTTATTTTTCTCTTGACTGTTGGGGATATCTTTGGAATTGATTACTTACCTGCTGGGGATAGTGCTGCTGGGGAAATCTTCTTTGTTTCCTCCTTTTCTACTTCCTTCAAAACCTTTATTCTCTCCCGAGATTGCTGGGTATTGAAATGTCATCAGTTGGGGATTACGCTGTCGGGGAAATCTCGAAATCAGTATTTCATTTTTCCGAGAACTGTTGGGGATGATGCTGGCCTCTTGCCTTTCTAGACATAAGTTTCCTCGTTTTGTCCTGTCTGTTGGGGGGTGTAATTTCCTCTATCACAGCTTGTTGTTTTCTTTCTTTCAAAGCTACTGGGGATAACCGGTTTCAAAGATTGTTTCCTCGCGTTATCTGGCTTCTTTCCCCAATCGGGTACTTGGTTTCGAGAAAATTTTCACAACGGGGGGGAAATTCTCTGCCCCAGTTTGAGAATCCTCTTCGTGGCTTGCTTTTCTGCCAACAAACCCTCTTTTCCTGTTTCAGATAAAAGAAAATTTGGTTAGTTTTAAAATGTGGCGGCTGGTTGTGGTGCTCCTGTTGGGGATGGTTCTCCCCTTCTTTCCTTGCTCCGCGTTTCATTGTCAGACCCTGCTGGGGATGTCATCATTTGATGATATTCATGCCGGGGACAGTTTTCTCCTTTCTCCTTTTAGTTGCTTCGCCTTCCTCGAACTTTGGGGATGACGTTTAATACTCGCTAGGGATGGTGCTCTTGCCACAAATGATCCTTCATCTCTCCTTTCTATTCCAAACTTCAGTATGGTCCAACCTTTCTAGTCGGTGGTCTGCTGGGAGAAACTATCCTCCGGATGTGCAATATGTGTCCTTGTTGTTCTCCGCCCTACTCCGTAACTCCTCTGGACTTTCCAATCAATCCTGTCGTTCCAATCCTAATATCGGAACTTCTTTTGACTTATTGCCTTGTTCCACGCCTACTCATCTTCATCGTACTGCTTTGGGATACTTGGTAGTAAGCTTTGAAAGGTCAATTTTCGACATAAACATAATAATCTTTAAAGAGAGAGAAAAATGATAGGTAAAATGAAATAAATAAAAGAACGCTGACCGCGAAAGACAAAAAGGAAAACTTTTCAGAGCTTAAAACGTGGGAAAAACTATCTGAATGTATAATCGATCCAATGGTTATGTCGTGCCTTTGAGATTAATCTACCCAGTCTATTTATGTCAATCACTTTCTGACGGCTTCGTTTCGCTAGAAGCAAACGAAAGTCCCAACCTCGTCCCATGCAGATACCTTGCAACCATCTCTCCTTGTCACCTCATAGTGCCCTTCAAAGGGTTTTCACTAATGAGATTCTCTCATTTCTCTCGACCTCCCGTCGCCTTATGGTGCATGTAAAGGTTTTCACCGAAAGACTCTCTCATTTTTATTTCTCTCAACTTTCTTCGCCTTAAGGTGCCCGCGAGGGTTTTCACCGTTAAGACTCTCTCATTTTGCTTTCTTTCTTTGCGGTGGGTTGGGCTATTTATCAACGAGATTCCCTCTAACGGGCTATCCATTTTCAGCTTGTGGGTTGTGGATTTAGTCGAGGATCGGAGTGTCATTCGCGGTTTTCATTTGCATGACTTGGTATTTCTCAAATACTGATCGAGTGGTCTTTTTTGGTCATTAATATGGTTTTTGTGTGCAAGGCTAGAGAAAAGGGATTTACCCTCAACGGGTAGCTCATTACAACTTTTGGAATCCACACTATCTTTTCAAACGAAACATGACTTCTGCCCCAGTTTTGTTGCTTGGGGAACTTTTGATTTTTATTTCACTATGACCGAGCCGTGTGGCGCCTACGTATCCTCTTTGAGGAATCAGGTCGAACGTAGTTCACTGTTTCTTGTGACTTTTCTTTGTTTCTTTTCTATTTTGTTATACATCTTACTTGAGGATTCCAAAAGAGGGTATATGAAAGAATAATTAAGGCTAAAAAGGGAAAACAAAGGTAAAAGTGTTTGGGTAGTAGAAAAATTGCCTCTGTCATTTCATTCTCCAAAAAATGCCGAATACAAACAAGTGAAACGAAACGTTGACAAATACATTAAAGAACTACACATAATATCTCTTGACTGCATCAGAATTGATAGCCATATCGGTGCATCTTCCCTCCATATCAGTTAGACACAGAGCGCCGTTGGATAATACCCTAGTTACAACAAAAGGTCCTTGCCCATTTGGGGCGAACTTGCCTTTTGCTTCGGCCTGATGTGGTAGAATTCTCTTCAACACTTGCTGTCCCACCTCAAATTTCCTGGGATGTACCTTCTTGTTATACGCTCTCGCCATTCTCTTTTGATACAATTGGCCATGACATACTGCTGTCAATCTCTTTTCATCAATCAAGCTCAATTGCTCCAATCGGGCTTTGACCCACTCATCGTCGTCAATCTCAGCTTCAGCGACAATTCGGAGGGATGGAATCTCAACTTCTGCTGGTATTACCGCTTCAGTTCCATATACCAACAAGTAAGGAGTTGCACCTACCGAAGTTTGGACGGTCGATAACCTAACAATGCAAAAGGTAACTTTTTATGCCATTGCCTAGACCCTTCTAACATCTTCCTCAAGATCTTCTTTATATTCTTGTTTGCTGCCTCAACCGCACCATTTGCTTTGGGACGATACGGTGTGGAGTTTTGGTGTGAAATCTTGAACTGTTGACAAACCTCCTTCATCAATCCGTTGTTAAGATTGGCACCATTATCTGTGATGATCATCTTCGGGATTCCAAACTTGCAGATGATGTGGGAATGTACGAAGTCCACCACCGCCTTCTTGGTTACTGCTTTAAAGGTTTTAGCCTCCACCCACTTGGTAAAATAATCGATCGTTACCAGAATGAACCTATGACCATTGGAAGCTGCCGGTTCTATAGGTCCAATAACATCCATACCCCACGCCACAAATGGCCATGGCGCTGACATTGTATGCAACTCGGTCAGCGGAGAATGAATCAAATCTCCGTGTATCTGACACTGATGGCATCTTCGTACGAAACTTATACAATCACGCTCCATAGTGAGCCAATAATATCCTTCTCGAAGAATCTTCCTTGCCAATACATATCCGCTCGTATGTGGCCCACAAACTCCGACGTGTATCTCTGTCATCACTGTTGTGGCTTGACTTGCATCTATACATCTCAACAATCCCAAATTCGGGGTTCTCTTGTACATCACCCCTCCACTAAGGAAAAATCCATTTGCCAATCGCCGAACCGCTCTCTTTTGATCTCCAGTTGCATGCTCTGGGTATATTCCTAACCTGAGGTATTCTTTGGCATCATGAAACCATGGCTCACCATCCCTTTCTTCTTCTATCATATTGTAATAAGCATGTTGATTCCGAACCTGAATATGTAACGGATCAACATGAATCTTGTCCGAGTGATGTAACATCGACGCCAAAGTAGCTAAAGCATCGGCAACCTCATTATGCATTCGGGGGATATGTCTGAACTCTACTGACCGGAAATGCTTAGTCAGATCATGCAAACACTGACGATATGGGATAAGCTTCAAATCTCTGGTTTCCCATTCTCCCTGAATCTGATGTACCAGAAGGTCCGAGTCTCCCAAGACCAGGACGTCCTGTACATCCATGTCTACCGCTAATCGCAACCCTAAGATGCATGCCTCGTACTCAGCCATATTGTTGGTACAATGAAACATAGTTGGGCAGTAATAGGATAATGATGTCCCGTTTCAGAGATAAGCACAACCCCAACTCCGACTCCTTTTGCGTTTGCCGCTCCGTCGAAGAAAAGCTTCCACCCCGGATCCTCGGTTAATTCTAACCCATCAATTTGCAATACTTCTTCGTCTATAAAATACGTCCTCAAAGGTTCGTATCCGTCATTGACAAGATTCCCAGCTAAGTGATCGGCTAGGGCCTGAGCTTTTATAGTCGTCCTCGTCACATAGATGATGTCGAATTCCGTAAGTAATATTTGCCATTTTGCTAACCTCCCTGTAGGCATAGGCTTCTGGAAAATATACTTCAATGGATCCAAACGTGAAATGAAGAAAGTAGTGTAAGAAGACAAATAATGTTTCAGCTTTTGGGCTACCCAAGTTAATGCACAACAGGTCTTCTCCAAATGAGTGTATTTAACCTCGTAGACCATGAATTTCTTACTGAGATAGTAAATGGCCCGTTCCTTTCTGCCAGTAAGATCATGCTACCCAGTACGCAACCGAACGAATTCTCTAAGACTGTTAGATAAAGAATCAGGGGTCTACCAGGTTCAGGTGGAACTAGTACGGGTGGGTTTGACAGATATCATTTGATTTGGTCAAACGCTTCCTGACATTCTTTCGTCCATTCTATCGCAGCGTCTTTCTTCAACAGACGGAATATGGGTTCGCAAGTTGCCGTAAGCTGAGCAATAAACCTACTGATATAATTTAATCTTCCCAACAAACTCATTACCTCTGTTTTGTTCCTTGGCGGGGGTAACTCTTGGATGGACTTGATTTTTGATGGGTCCAACTCAATGCCCCGTCGGCTGACGATGAATCCTAGCAACTTTCCTGACGGAACCCCGAATGCACATTTGGCCGGATTGAGCTTGATATCATATCTTCGAAGTCTTTGGAAAAACTTCCCGAGGTCGGCTATGTGGTCTTCTTGACGTCTAGATTTTATGATCACATCATCCACGTACACTTCAATTTCTTTGTGTATCATGTCATGGAATACCATAGACATCGCCCTCATGTATGTTGCCCTTGCGTTCTTCAAGCCGAATGGCATTACCCGATAGCAGTAAGTTCCCCATGGCGTGATAAAGGCTGTCTTTTCTGCGTCCTCTTCATCCATTAAGATTTGATGATATCCCACGTATCAGTCCACAAAGGATCCGATCTCACGCCCGGCGCAATTATCAATCAAGATATGGATATTGGGAAACGGGAAATTATCCTTAGGGCTCGCCTTGTTGAGATTGCGGTAGTCCACACATACTCTGATCTTCCCGTCTTTCTTTGGCACCGGTACTACGTTAGCCAACCAATCGGGGTATCGAGTGACACGAATGACTTTCGCTTGTAGTTGCTTGGTCACTTCCTCCTTGATCTTTACACTCATCTCCGTCTTAAACTTCTGTAGTTTTTGTTTGACGGGAGGGAATGCCGGGCCAGTAGATAATTTGTGAACCACTAGATCAGTGCTGAGTCCTGGCATGTCGTCGTAAGACCACGCGAAAACATCTTTAAACTCCATGAGTGTTTTGATTAATTCTTCTCTCAGGTTGGGTTCGAGATGGATGCTTATTCTGGTTTCTTTAACATCATCCGTATCCCCAAGATTAACAGCCTCTGTATCATTTAGATTGGGTTTGGGCTTTTCTTCGAAGTGACTTAATTCTTCGCCGATTTCTTCTACTACTTCATCCTCGCCGTATTCCGATTCACTCTCGTCACTTCTTATTTCATGCGTTATTATTTCCAAACCAGATTGACTTTCTAGACTGGGTTGATTAATCTTTAAGCATGACATATCATTAAGATCAGTTGAAAGAAAGCTGCTCAGAAAAGTAAAAGAAAAATAAACAAAATTAGAAGCAAAGGGAACAAAATTTCATTAATGGGAAAAATACAAGGAAAACGAGTTTGCATACTCAAACAAAAGGAAAACAGACTGAAAAATTGGATTTTACTCCGGGAACAGTCCCACACAAAATTCGAAAGAAAACAATCCAAAAGCAAACTACCAAGACTCCTTCCGGATAGGGAGAGGAGTAGCCTTCCAATTATTCAACTTTGCTTTCGGTCCCACAAATTGTATCTCGGCATGGCTGGGCCCTTCACCATCTTCTAACATGCATACATCTGAGAATAAGTCCTCGAACCTTCTCAGAAATTCTTCGTCTGGCCTGACCATAGGACCCAGAACCCTTGTCGTTGGATGTCTTCTGATTCCAGACCTGACAAAAGATCGGCAGAGGCGGAACAGGCTTCGGGAGTACCCACGTCTTCTATTTGATTTTCTTGGCTCGCTGGATGTCCTCTGGTGTCGGCTCGAATCCCAAGCCGAAGGTCCCCACATTTTCAGGCACATATACCGGTTGTATGATACCTTGCAGAGATGCACCTAAACCTTTGCCGGGTACGAAACCGTTTCTCAACATTTCATGAGCCACCATGACATCTGCAGTAATTACTCTGTCATTAAGAATGTATTCCCCCTCTGGAACTCGGTTGACGGATACCGCATCGCAGACCTGGTATACCCACGGCCCAACATCCTCTTCTGTCTCAACAAAGGGGACGATGGTGCCTGGTTGTAGATCATTCTCTCCATGGACTACGATCTCCCGTCGATCCCACTCAAACTTGACTAGTTGGTGTAAGCTGGACGGAACCGCTTTTGCAGCATGGATCCACGGTCGTCCTATCAGAAGGTTGTATGAAACCATCATGTCTAGCACCTGGAATTCCATGGTGAACTCCACAGGTCCGATTGTCAATACTAACACTATGTCCCCGGCCGATGCCTTGCCTCCTCCATCGAACCCTCGGACACATATGTTGTTCTTGCGTACCCTGCTGATATCCATTTTCAACTTGTCTCATGTAGAGAGAGGACAAATGTTCGCACTGGACCCATTGTCGACTAGAACTCTGGTAACCACAGACTCTTCACACTTTACCGTAATATATAAAGTCTTGTTGTGCTCGGTGCCTTCCTCGGGCAACTCATCATCGGTGAAGGTGATCCGATTTGCTTCGAAGATTCTGTTGGTGATCTTTTCCAAGTGACTGACAGAGATTTTGTCGGGTACATGGGCCTCATTCAAAACTTTCATCAAGGCTTGCCGATGTTCTTCCGAGTGTATCAATAAGGATAGCAATGAGATTTGAGCAGGGGTTTTATTCAGTTGTTCTAAGATAGAATAATCATGCAGCTTCATCTTTTTCAGGAACTCCTCTGCTTCTTCGTCGGTTACCAGCATTTTTAGTGTTGCCGGATTAGTCTTTCTCAATTCCGCATGAACAAAACATCTCCCCGAACGAGTCAAACCTTGCGCTTCGCACACTTCCTCCCTAACTTCTTTTCCTTTGTAAGTCATCGTGACCCGGTCATAGATCCATGGAATGGCTTTGTTGTCAGCTATCGGCAATTGTATTGGTGGCTTGATGATGAAGGGATCTATTCGAACACCTGCTACAGTTAGGACAGGTTTGGTTGCTGCCCCTAGTATGACTATTTTTACTCCTTCTGGCCTCACCGGCACTTTGTTCGCACTCCCCCTTTCTGCTTCCGACCCATCCTGTACTTCCTTCTTACGGATGAGTGACTCGTCCGGGCTTGGCCCCTTTTCCATTCCAACCCCGCTAGATCTGATCATTATCACGGTCTAGGAGGTTTTCTCATGTCGCTCTTCTGCCCGTACCAACTCGATCATGTTGGTCTCATGATGAGTTGGGAGCGGATTTTGGTTGATGTTGGGTTCCGCCGGAGTCTGGACCTCGATTCGGCGAGTGTCGATGAGTTCCTAGATAGCTGTTTTCAACCTCCAACATTTTTCTGTGTCGTGCCCCGGACATCCTGAGCAATATGCACAATTTATTGAGTGATCCAGATTTTTTAGAGGAGGGTTTGGTAGCTTATCCTCGACCGGATTCAGCAATCCTACTTGCTTCAATCGGTGGAACAAACTGGTGTAAGACTCTCCCAAAGGAGTGAAAGTCTTCGGCCTTGGTGCCCTGTCGTTCTTGAAGGCTTGGTTCGGACGAAAACCCGCACCCGTGGGGTTTCTGTATGCTATTGGGGGTGGGTAATTATTTTGTGGGGTTGGTGCACGCCATGGTGCATGGACGGGAGGTGGGGCATATGCCTGGCATGATGGATGGTAAAATGGGGATCAGGTGCGTGATAGTAGTGTTGCGGGTGGTTATATGGGCTGTGGAAGTAATTTTGGTGGTGGGGATGTGGCGAATTATACTGGGGTGTGGGGCCTCGGGTTCTGAACCATGCTCCGGAATCGACTGCCGCGACCTCTTCTTTACTCTTCTTTCCAAGCACTCCTCCAGTGCCACTTTGAATGGCTTGAGTGGTGGCTTTCAACGCTGAATAGCTCATGATCTTGTTAGCTTTCACGCCTTCTTCGATCATAGCTCCCATCTTTATCTCCTCAGTGTGACTTACCCACGGACGTCACCAGATGTCCGAAATAGGTTGGCTCCAATGTCTGCAGGAAGTAGTCTACCATCTCATTCTCTCTCATTGGCGGATCCACCCTTGCTGCCTGTTCCCTCCAGCGGAACCCAAATTCTCTAAAGCTTTCGGCGGGTTTCTTCTCTAACTTTAGCAATGATAAGCGGTCGGGGAAGATTTCAAGATTGTACTGAAGTTGGCCGATTAATTCTTGGGCCAAGTCATCCCATGTAAACCATCTGCTGGGATCCTGCCTGGTGTACCACTCTAATGTAGACCCCCCAAGCTCTGACCGAAGTAAGCTATCAGAATCTTGTCTCGTCCTCCGGCTCCTCGCATTTTACTACAAAACCCTCGAAGATGGGCTACTGGATCACCATGCCCCTCGTATAGGTCAAACTTGGGCATTTTGAACCCGGCTGGCAACTGGACATCTGGAAATGGGCACAGATCTTTGTAAGCAACACTGACTTGGTTGCCTAAACCATGCATATTCCTGAATGATTGCTCCAGGCTTTTAACTTTCCGAATAACTTCCTCCTACTCCAAACTTTTGAAGTGCTTTTCTGGTTTTGCCGGGTTATCCCAGTGGGGGGTGTGTGAATATGGTTCAGGAGCCCTAAAGGTAGGCTTGGGAGGATAACCAGGGTTGTCATGGATTTGAAAATGCGGCTCACTGGACGACTTTTGTAAAGTAGCAGATGGAGGTTCCACAAATACGGGGGTGACTGGGGGAGGGGGATTTTGTTTGGCTGGTGGAACCTGGGATGTATAAGGTTTTTCCCCTTGATAGTATGGATAGATCGGGGCACTTGTCGAGGGGTCAATGGGTGGACGCTCCAGAGCTGGTGTAAGAGTAGGAAGGTTTGGTGATGACTGTCCCCTAGCCCAGGCTAGGTGCATCTCTGTTATCTGCTGTCTCAACAGGTCCACCCCCTCTTTCATGATCTGTATCTCTGTTTTCTCTCCATCGATACTCTTGCCGGAACTAGACATGCTTGCTAGAATTGGACCTTTTGATCTAGTACGGTACTGGTGATTGGCCAGTATATTCTGTCAAATCAACTGCTAAACTTCTCTGGAATATGGAACAAACTTGTTAGCTCACTGAGTTTAATAGATATGTTATCGCATGTTGGATGTAGTGCACCTAATCAGTTAACCATTTCTATATGTATTTACCGCATGCGTCATTCCAGCTTTTCTCTTTTCAATTATCCTTGAAACCCTCGCTTGTTATTAACATCCCTTTTTCCTTTTTCTTTTCTTTTCTTCTTTTCTCTTTTCATTTTCTTTTAAGTGGTGGTCGAATCTTATATGGATTGCCTACGTATCACGTCCCCGCGTGAATCAGACCGAGCGTAGTTCTCAAACAAGATTGTGGCAAAATTTTGGAATTTTTATAACAAAAACCCTTACAGTTACAAAAAATGTCTTACAACAATCATAAAAAATAAGAGCAATGCTGGACTCAAGAGTACAAATAAAACAGCAAAGATGCCAACCAATTTTATTTTTTTTTCAAAATTTCAAAATACATCTTTCAATCATCAGCCTAACGCCCTTAAATTCCTGGGGGGCCGCGAGGCATCGTTCGGCCTTGCCGCGGGCCTTGGTGCGAGGTCCCTGTGTAGTCCTCTTAACTCTCTCATGATCTGATGAACATAATCCGTAACTGAAGCAAAGAGGGCGGTGCAGGGCGTTTGTTCACAAGCTAAGCACTTCATGGTGACATAATGCCCGATTTCTTCAATTCTGTCCTTGATCTTGTCCCTTTCTCCGAGTAGCCGTTCTATCTGTTGGTTTTTCGCCCCCAATCTTCGAGCATTGTTGGTGACTTTGTCTAAGAGCCTATCCACTTGTTCTTGCAGTCGGGCCATCAAATCGTGACAACGGTCGAGGTCTGCTCTGGCATCTCGGGCTTGCCTGAAAATCCGCTCCCTAAGGATAACATTTGCTTCCCTTAGACTAGCGATGATCTCAGTGTAATCTTCTTCCACCCGTTGTAGATGAAGTGCCCGTTGATGTGCCTCTTTTCTCTAGCTAGCGCAGATCCTCGTTGTTTGGGCATTCGACTCTTCCAATTCTCTTTGGACATCGGCGACTTGATTTTCCAAGCCCTTTATCAACTTTTCATCTGATCGACTCCTCAACTGTCTGTCAGCATCCATTTTCATTTGCCGGATTTGAGCTCTCAAAAAGTCATTTTCTTGTGCCAACTTCTTTTTATCTCCTTCGTCGGCGGCAACTTGCATATCCTTTTCAAATTGGAGATCTTGGACCCGTTGCTCTATCTTGCCAATCCTTGTTCTGTAAGCCTCTTCCTTAGCTAACCAGTCCCATTGTTCTTGTGACGTTTAAGCAAATTCCCTGAGGTGAGGTCTTTTGGCTGGCCTTTCACCCGATGTTTATCCTTTGTACAAAGTAAGATATCCGGGTACAACCTCTCCTCTAGCTCGATCCTGCACACAAGTGTTTGCCTCCAGATATTGGCATTTGCTCCAGATCTGGCGGACCCTTGCTTCTGGGAATTGGCTGTCGGGACTAATTTCAATAACCTGGGTACTCGGGTCCTCGTCTTTGGGCACTATCTGACACCTCTCAAGCTGCCTTAAAACCCGATGGGGTGCATAAGGTTGAATGCTCTTAAGTCCCATTAAGAGAAAGTGGGACCTAGCTGCTGGCATGTACACGATCCTGTCTGCTGATAACCAACCCAACGTCCATTGTATTTGACTTGCGTTGAGGGCCTGAAAGTACGCCTTCCATGCCAAGATTCCTTCAGGTAAGATGGTCCTATCAACCTTTGTGTAGAATTCCTATATGCAGGTTTTCTCAATCAAACCATACCTTAGAAACTGGGTGCGGCGGCACAGGTGCTCGATCATCCACATTTGTAGCAACAAATTACAACCTTCGAAAAAGTCTCCTCCGGCTTTGCAGGTTGTGAGGGCTCGATATATATCTGATAGTATCATGGGAGCAAGAGTACTTTCATTTTGGGCAAGCAAAGTACTAACAATTATCAATATTCCCGTCTTTTCTCGGGAATACCATAATTCCTAAAAAGGTTATCATGAAGGCAACTCGTCTGTGCTCATCCCATTTCTGGCGATTAACCTTGCTACATAACTTATTCTCTGGCTTGTCGAAACCTCCCACATGACCGTACCTTTGATAGATGAAGCTTAAGGTACAAAACCCTTGTGCCAAATCTGGGTTATGTACTGTTCTGACTATCTTTAATGAGTCCAAAAACCGGTGTACGGCGACAGCCCTTGGAGCGACTGGATATTGGTGCCCCAATGGTATATCGATGTTTCCAATGTATCCGGTCATCTCCTCCAAAGTTGGGGTGAGCTCAAAATCCGAGAAGTGAAAGACCTTGTGTGCAAAGTCCCAGTATGTGACTAATGCTCTTATGATATCCCCTCTAGGCTTTATTTCAAGCAGACCTGTGAGACCTTTCAAATACTTCTTGACCTCGCCCTGCACTTCTTCGCCCAGATCATCCCACCATAGTCGTATTTGGATCGGGATTTTGGTCATGAGTGAAAAGAGTTCATTTCGAATCGTGCTCATCTTGCACATTTATTAGTGTTAAGGAAGAATATCATTTTGGCTAATAATGATTTGGACTATTTTCAAATTTCGAACAAAGAGACCCAATTTTGGACCGCGGCCTTTCAGCACTTTCCAGACGAAGATTTTAAGGCTGCGCTCGTTTAACGGCTAAAAATCCTAACATGATTCTTTAGTGGCCGTTGGCGCAAAAGTCGGCCTTCCGGCGTCCCCTTTAAGGACATTCGGCCATTCTTGTAAACACAACACTACTGGACCGATTTACGACTGCGGGTCAACCGACCGAAATCTGACTAATGACCCAAAAATGGCTGTTCGTACAGAGTTAGCCTTCCGTTGTATCTTTCGGGAACATTCGGCTATTCTCGACGAAACAGCCATACCGATTTATTTATGACTCTATAATTTAAAATTTTGGTATTTTAGCAAAAGGGGAAGTTGGACCCGATGGGGGTTGCCTACGTATCTCACATCCGGTGAGAATCAAACCCGCGTAGTTCGGTCCAACAAAACAAACTATATTTTTTCCTTTTATTGACCGACAAAGAACTATTTTTTGGAAAAAAAAATCGCACACATTTTCTTTTTGTTGACAAAAATAAAGCAAACTATTTTGAAAACGAAATTTATCAATTTGTTGGCAAAACACATTTGTGTATTTTCTGAAAATAAGTATCTATTTCTCTACACTATTTCCCTCTTTTTTTATTTTTTTTAATTTTTTTTTCCAGTGTTTAAAAGTCGGTCAGCATGCAAGTTCAAATAAATGCTCAAAACAATCATGGTGTAGCAGGATGGTCTTTTCATTTCAGGTTGCCTGTCCTAGACGAACCCAACCCCTGTGTTGAGTCCCCTAAGTCAAATGCAACGTGATGCAAATAAGCGTTTCCTACTAGGGATCCGGCATAAAGTTATGTTATTCTAAGCTCAAAACCTCGGTATGTGATCTAGATTGTGTACCCAAGCGGACAACTCGGGCTGAGGAAGGAGCTCTTTTCCGGGAACCAAAAGGCCAGCCGGCTTAGAAACTTTCCGATCCTCTTTATTATTTCGAGGTATGACACTAACAGAATAGGGAGTCTCAACCAGTGAGCACATCCCCGGGGGTGAGAAAAAAAGGGACTCGGCATAGTTTGTATATACATTTCAGATAATATCAAAATGGTAAACATCTAGCACATTAATCAAACATATAATAAAATCAGATATAGACAAAAACAACAATCTAACTGAGCTCGAATTCTTAAACCCTGAACCGAAGTTCTGGGTCAGTCCCCAGCAGAGTCGCCAGAGCTGTCACATCTCCTTTTTACCGCACAACGTAATGTGCCGCCATTTACTACTACACCCCGGAAAGGGATATAATAATAATCAGGAAGGAGTTTTTCCATTTTAAGGACAATCGGAACGGGATCAATTTATTCAATGATTCAGAGTCGCCACCTGGGAAAATAATGGTGTCCCAAGTCACCGGTCTTAATCCCGAACCGAGGAAATTTATGACTCTGTATTACAGTCTGCGAAACTAGAAACCTGGATAAGGAATTCTGTTAACCCGGGAGAAGGTGTTAGGCACTCCCGGATTCCGTGGTTTTAGCACGGTCGCTCAACTGCGATTTTTTAGTTTTTATCTGATTTCTTTATATATTTCAATTATGTGCTATTAATGTTCCGCTTTTAAATTTTAGGAGAATTGCGACGTCACGAAAATACATTTCGAGTCACACCGCAACCAGTATGCTTGTGACTTTGATGTATTTCGGTTTCGCCGAGAGTAAGATTTGGGTCACATAAATGCGCACCCGTACTTAGGAAAGTATTTTTATTAAAGTCGTCCATAAAGAGTCTATCGTCTTTATTAACTTCGGGAAAGACCGTGAAATTCGATAAACGGTCCTTCCGAGTCTAAATTTTATTACAAATTTATTTGAGGGCCCCGCTATTTGGTGTCATGTAAGGCTCGTCCCAATTTAGTTTTAAAGGCTCAATCCTGTTGTTTCACTATATTTTCTATACGTGCTTTTTCCTTAGTTATATTTCAACTATCGTTTCAGAATTGGGCCCAAGCCATTGTCGGGGCCTTTACTGGGCCTGAGCCTCTGCACCCTTATTTAAACAAGTGTTGGGTCTACCCAGGTCTTAGAAACCCAGGCTGTCTCCAGGCATTTGTTCAACTTCGTGTGATAATTCAGGCCTATGCTACATACTGGGCCCAAATCAAATAGGAACAATAACAAAGATAAAGATGCTGAATTCATAGCAAAAAGATACTCAGGATAAAGAATGAAATCGAATCACTTTATTTATTTACCAAGAGATGAAGACCATTGTACAATACGATTCATGTTAACCTTAAACTAGAATAACTCGATGCATATGAAATCCGACTACTTCTGCACTTTTACTTTTTCTTAAGGCTGATATACACTAAAATTGAAAGTTATTTAACTAAACAATTATGAGCAGATGGTTTAACTATATGATGCATGGTTTAAACAATTCGATTACTTACTTAAAGAGGGCCTGAGTATCTAAGGTTAAGTGATTCAGTGATGTATGTATACGCGATAGTATTACTGGATTTCCATGATTTGTACTCATTCATTACCACATTACCCAGTTGCAAATGACTCCTTACTTCCTTTAACTATTCTTCCCTTGCAAACGAATTCACAGATGTGATTAGCTACTGACATTAATATGAGCCAAACTCATTTGACATTACAAGTCCAATGTTAATTGAGTTATTACTTCATTTCTTACTTGTTTTTCTTTCTAACTTACTCTAATCTAGCTATCAATCTCCAAATCAGATTACCTACATGAGCTAGTCGAACTCACTGTCATCGATTCATATTAGAGTTGCATGACCTTGTTTTACAATTTCTACCTATTTAACCAGGTGATCTATTACTACAACTATACTACTATTATAATACTAGCCATTATACTGTTTTTTGTTTTTGCTTCTCTCTACTTATACATACTACACTACACAAAGTACAGATCCAGCTGTGCTAAGCTATAAAAAATTAAATACAGAAAACAAATGATTAACACTTGAACTTCATTCCATTTAAGCATTCCAATAGTACATCTTCATTCGAACAAAGAAATGTACCTGGAATATGGAAGTGAGGAGATGAGTGGTCAGTAACAGGCAGCAGGGCAACCAGCAATGTAACAGTAACCTTCCAGCAACAAAAGGTCCCAACAAACAGACCCCAAAGAGAGAAAACAGCAGCAAAGAGTTGCAAACAGGTTTCAAACAGCAAAGCCACAAAAGGAAATCAACCCCGGATACTTCTGAAATGCCCCCAAGAGACTTGTATACCAATTGATTGAACCACAGTTAACTCCCCAAACAACAATACAAATGTCCAAATGGTTATGCCTATTATCTATATTCGAGTCTGTAATAGGAACAAAGAAAGCCAGCTATTTTTAGTTTGGAATCAGCTGTGCTTGAGCTAAAGCTAGAGACTCTCCTCTCTGGGTGTCTATCTCTATCTCTGTGTCAAAAAAAACCTCCCTGAAATTGTTCTGCCTATCTCTACTTATAACAAAACAGACCCCTAGGAACACTTCAAAAAAATTAAAAGCAGAACTCTGCCCATCCTCTCCCTCTGCCCAGCCCATCCCCTCTGTCATTTTTCCACTAAATACTGTCTAAGTATGGGGTTCTAATATTTATATTGCTTATGTCCAGACCTGGCTAAGTGCCCTGCTGTAACAGCAGGTTCCACTGCTCTGTTTCATGTGCAGGGCATTTTTGAATCCTAAAATATGCCAATTCTGATTAACCACTGACATCTAACCCACTAATCCCTAATTAAAAATCACAAATAAACACAATCCAACAGTGGTTCTATATGTGATTTACAGTGTCAATTTCTGCCATAAGATACTAATAAACGGACCAAAGAAACTAATCGACAACATTCGATTAGTTGATTACAACACATATAATCGATAACAAATGATCGACCTACCAATTCGTGATTCATGGTTTATGGGCAGACTCAGGGGATATCAAATTTTAACTGACGACGCTAATCGAATTAAACACATAAGACGATCACAACAACTATCAGCTAATTAAAAACGAGTAAGAACAGAATTGACCAAATAAACGGTCTAGGGATGGAAAGAAAAATGCTAGAAAATTCATAAACAAACACGAACCAAGCAAGACACAGAGAAATCACTGCGGAGTAGAAGAAAAAGGAGGAATACCTCTAAAATCAACAACGGCCCAGGCTTGACCTCAGACTTAAATCATTGAAGCCAAATGGGCCTTAATCGGGGTGTTCTCGGTCGAGAACACCTAGATTAAGGTCCATTAGACCTCAATCTCCTATCAATTTTGAACGAAGATCCCATTTTGGATTTTTAGGGTTCATGTGGCCGTTTTTGGGGCTCGACCGGTTTTGGCAAGATTCGAGCTGGACCAAGGTTAGTAGGGGTATGAGGGAGGTCATGGGAGTGTTTGGGGTGAGTTTGGAGCGGTTTGGCATAAGTTTTTGTTTCCGACGAAACTTTGATTCAACATTCGAAGGTCTTGGAGATTATTCGAGGAAAACGAAGGACGGATTCAAGAAGAGGGAGGTGAGGGGAAGAGGTGGTGTAAATTTGGGGAGGTTTGGCCGCCGTCCACCGCCGTGGGCGATTTCAGGCGGGCGGAAGAAGGCGGCACACGGTGGAGCGAAAGCTGAGTCTCTGAAAGCTTCTGAGAGACGAAGAGGGAGGGAGGGGGTTCTAGGGGGCTGGGGTATGGTATTAAACTTATATACTAGGTCGGAGATTCGATCCTGGCCGTTGGATCATGTGTGATTAAGGGCCAGGATCTTTTGGGTTAACCAAAACGGTATCGTTTGGATTAAGAGGAGACTGGGTCGGTCCGGGTTAACGGGGTCGGGCACCTGGGTTATGATGGTGTGATCTCGATCGTTGGATTGGGAATGGGCCAACGGATGAGATCTGCTAGTGCCAGACAACGTAGCTTCAATGCCATGCTACGTCGTTTCATGAGTCTTAGAGACTCAATGAACGGACCGGGCAGAACAGCCCTTTTGGGCATGGATGAATTTGCATTTTGAGCCCTTTGCTTCATTTCCTACATTAACTCACTTTAAATAAAAGCCATTTTAAACACAAACAAAATTGACAAATAAAATATGCTTTATTAGTTCAATGTAAAATCAACCAATTGACAAAGAACACAAATGCACAATTTTTCCTTTTTGTAATTAATTATTTATTTAGACAAATAAGTACGAACACACGAATGCAGAAATTCACAAAAATACACAAAATGCACACAATAAAGTAGACCATTTTGTTTTGATTTCATTTGGGAGTAGCTCGCGTGTGGGGGCAAAAATCACGTGCTCACAAGGACGAAAATGGAATCAAAGCAAAATTGATGTGGTAGTTACTCGATCGCTAAGGGAAAAGGAAAATGTACAACAAGAAATACAAGTGAGGGAAGAAAGGTCTGAGTCACATGCAAAAGTGCAAGAGGAATGAACTCAAATAATACAATCGCCGGCAAGCAGTCGAAAATTATCTTGGGTTGAGGAAGTAGAGGTAGCAGAAGAGAAGGTGCAGAAGAAATCAGTTTGGGATGACTTCAATACTTCAGTTTGTAATGTCTGGACCAAACATCCTTAATTTGCTGAAAAAGTGCAAGAGGTATGACAAGTATCAAGGTGGATGGATGTAAAATGCTGCAAGTGGTAAAGAAGTTGAAACTACTAAAAAAGAAGTTGAAAGATTTGAATGGAGAACACTTCAGGAACATAACAACAGACATAAGAGAAGATAGCGAAGCTCTAGTTCAGGCTCAAAGATCTTTGCAAGAAAACCCTATGCATTAAGTGCTTCAACTATATGAAAAAGTGAAATATCATAAGCACATGCAATCATCTTATCTGTCTGGGTTGTTCTTGCAACAAAGAAGCAAGGCAACATGGATCACACTAGGTGATGATAATACAAAGTACTTATGTTCGGTTATAAAATATAGGAAGATGCAACAAGCTATTACTCGGTTGCAAGATAAACATAAAAGGGTGAAAATAGGTCTTAATATTATAGCTGAAATAATGGTGGAGTGCTATGAAGAACTACTAGGGAAACAAGAAACAACAAGAACAAAAGCAAATATAGGCGTGCTGAAAAATGGACCAACACTGAATATAGAGCAACAAATTGAGTTACTGAAGATTTTCATAGAGAACAAATTTAAAGTGGCTATATGGGGAATAGATAGAAACAAAAGTCCTGGTTTAGACGGATATGAGAGTGGTTTTTATAAATCTCCATGGGAATCATTGGCAAGGACATAACTAAAGTAGTGTTAGAGTTCTTTACAAATGGGAAGGCGTTGAATCATGTGAATGCTACAATGGTTTCTTTGATTCCAAAAGTCAAAGTTATAGAGAATGCTAGCCAGTTTAGACCCATCTCATGTTGCAATGTGTTGTACGAAATTTGGTTCAAAGATGCTTTGTAGCGGGTTAAAGAAGGCAATCACTCATTTAGTTGCTGAACACCAAGTATCATTGTTGCAGGAAGGTTAGTGGTTCAAAATGTACTTATCTGCCACGACTTATCAAGGCACTACAATTGGAAGACCTCCCCAAGATTTATAATGAAAATTGATTTGAGAAAGGCTTATGACAAGGTTAGCTGGAACTATATTGAAGAGGCATTGGAAGGGTGTGGATTTCCAGCAAGTTTCACTCAAAGGGTTATGACATGCTCCTTACTGTTTGTCCCTTTTATGGAGTAATTGTCTAGAGTACTAAGGAAAATGTGTGAGAACAAGATATTAAGTTGCATCCTGTGTGTAAAGCTGTGAAAATTACATATCTTACATTTGCTGATGATCTAATGATCTTCCGCAAAGGTAATAGTGTATCAGTAAATAATGTAATGGAGGCTTTGAGACATTTTAGCAAGTGACTTGGCTAGTGGAATATCTTGACAAATCAAACATATTCATAGCAGAGGTGAATAGTTTTTGAGCAAGACAAGCTTTACAGTAGGTACCTTTCCATAAGGTACTAGAGACTTTCATTGTCAACCACGAAGTGGAGCAAGATGGAATTCACCAGCTAGTAAATAAAATAACTACCAAAATTACAATAAGTTATGCAAGAAAACTTTCCTATGCTAAAAGGATACAAATAATCAATGTTGTTATGTTTTCAATTTACAAATTCTAGGAAGGTGTTTTTTTCCATAAAGTATCTTGAAAGAGGTGGATAAAAAGTGCAGACAATATCTTTGGGGTGGATCTAAGGAAAAGAAGAAGATTACTTTGGTCGCATGGGAGAACGTTTATACCCCAAAGAAATTTAGGGGTTTAAATATTAAAGACAATAAAATTTGAAATGTAACCTCAGTGAAAAAACTAATTTGGCAACTGGCTACCAAGAAAGATCTGATGTGAGTTAAATGGATACATGGGCTTTATATGAAAATAAATGTTGATATGTGGACACTGTTAAAAGAGATTGATTCTGAGTTTACAAGGAGAAGAGAAAAATCGCATATATATATATATATATATATATAGAGAGAGAGAGAGAGAGAGAGAGAGAGAACTACTTTGTGTATTGAAGTAATGGAGTAGTTAGTTTTTACATTTGTACAACTCTATTATATATAATACAACTCATATGCCTTAACCAACATAATTAATTGGCTAGTCTATTATAACTATACAACTGCAATTGTCTATGTACAATATTTATTGCTATGACTAATTTCTACACCCCCAAGTTGGATGGTGAGAAGATATTTATCATCCCCAACTTTCCAACCATTTCACTGTGCAATTATTTCTCGAGTGCCTTAGTGAGTATGTCTGCAATTTGGTTCCAGCTTGAGACATGTGTTGTTTTGATCAACCCTTGTTGCAATTTTTCTCTAATAAAGTGGCAATCAATTTCTATTGCTTTGTACGCTCATGATACATTGAATTATATGCAATTTGTAAGGCTGCTTTGTTGTCACAATGAAGCTCCATAGGTAAGTCAACCTTTACTCCCAATTCTTCCAACAACCCATGTACCCATACCAACTCAGCCACAGTGGTGGCCATACTTCTATACTTAGCTTCTGCTGAACTCCTTGACACAATAATCTATTTCTTGGATTTTCATGAAATGATAGATACTCCCAGTTTTATAGAATATCCTGTGACTGACTTCCTGGTCATTGAGCAAGATGCCCAATCTGCATCACAAAATGCAGTTACTTTTCCACTAGCTTTGCTGCTCATCAACAGTCCATGTCATGGCGAACCTTTAACATAGTTTACTACCCTTAAAGTTGCTTCATAGTGATACGATTTTGGAGTATTCATAAACCGACTCAGAACTTGAACTGCAACAGATATGTCAGGTCTTGTGATTGCTAGGTATAATAGCCTCCCAATTAACCTTTGATATGCTCTTTTGTCCTCCAGATCTTCATCAATTGTTTGTCCTCCACAATGCTTATCATATTCTACACTGGTGAGTTTCAAGTTCTGATCCAGTGGTGAGTCAGATGGCTTTTCTGCTCCCAATCCACATTCTGATACAAGCTCCAGTGCATATTTTCTATGGTTCATAAGGATACCCTTGCTTGTCCTTGCAAACTCAATTCCTAGAAAAAGTCTCAACTCTCCCAAGTCCTTCATTTTAAAATTTGTTAAGGATAGTTTTAGCCTCTTGAATCAGCTCCTGACTCCCTATAATTAACAGATCATCAACATAAACCAGGATAATAACTATGTTATTGTTCTGTCTTTACTAAATAGAGAGTAGTCCAGCTTGTTTTGTGTGAAGCGAGAATGTACAAGAGCTAAGGTGAATTTTAAATTCCATTGTCTACTAGCCTGTTTACGACCATACAGGGATTTGAGAAATCTGCATACTTTAGTCTCCCACTGACTACAAAATCCCTGAGGCAAAGACATGTAGACCTCTTCAGAAAGATCCTTTTGGAGGAAAGCATTATAGACATTCATCTGGAATAACTGTCATTTATGTTGAGCTACAATGGCCACTACACTTCTGGCAATAACCATTTTAACCACTGGAGAAAATATTTCATGATAATCAAGACCTTTTTGTTGAGTGAACCCCTTTGCGACAAGCCTTGCCTTAAACCTTTCCACATTCCCATCAGCTTTATACTTCACCTTAAAGACCTATTTACACCCAATGAGAGTTTTGCCTGCAGGCAAATTCACTAATTCACATGTGTGATTGTCAAGGAGAGCCTGAAGTTCAAGGTTCATAGCCTGAACCCAATTACTATCATTAACAACTTTCTCAAAAGAATGGGGCTCAATAATAGAAGAGAAGGCAGTAAGACATGCTCTATAGGAGGGAGATACGGTAGAGTAACTAAAAGAAGCAGATAAAGGATAAGGAGTATGAGAGGACTTAGTGATAGGAACATAATCTGTGAGCCAAATAGGAGGCTTAGAGGTTCTAAGAGATCTTATAAGACCAGTACGTAAGGAAGGGGAAGGATGAGTGAACTGACATGGATAAGGAGAAGTAGCACGAGTGGAAGATAAGTAAGGAGAAGCAAGATTAGAGTTAAAAGGGGTGGCAGATGTGGAAGGTGAAGGAGGAGAGAAGGCAGGAGTGGAGGGTGAAGAAATATTTGAACTTGTCATGGGAATGGTAGGAAAAATATCACCAATAGGTAGAGTGGCAAATTTAGAAGGAAAGAGATGATTGGAATTAGGAGTGGGATAATATAGAAAGTTAGATTTGGGATGTTTAAAAGGAAACACATTTTCCCTTAAAGATACATCCCTAATGACAAAGAAAGTGGCAGTGGAGATCTTGTATATTTTATAATCTTTTTGAGTTTCTGAGTATACCATGAAGATGGCAGGAATGGCTCTAGAAGCAAATTTGTCAAGGAAACGAGGAGTAGTGGCATAACAGAGACAACCAAACACTTTGAGGTAAACAAGTGAAGGTGAGTACGCATGAAATAACTCAAAAGGTAATTTTCCTGAAAGTACTGAAGATGGCAGCCTATTAATAAGGAAAGCTGTTGTAAGAACACATTCCCCCGAAACTTTAAAGGTGCATGACCTTGAAATCTAAGAGCTCTAGCCATTTCATGTAAGTGTCTATTTTTTCTTTCAGCCACTCCATTTTGTTGTGGAGTGTGTACACATGAACTCTGATGGACAATTCCAAGAGAAGTAAAGAGTGTGAAAACTTGTAAATTAAAAATTCAAGGCCATTATTAATTCTGATGACTTTAATAGTGGCAGAAAATTGTGCTTTAGCTAAGGTGAGGAAGGATTTCATCAAAAGAAAAGCATCACTCTTCATTCTCATCAAATAAAGCCATGTCATTCTAGAGTAATCATCCACAATAGTAAGAAAGTATCTATATCCATTGTAACATCGTCTATATGGACCCCACACATCCATATGTACAACTTTAAAAGGAGATACAATTTTCTTGACACTATTAGGAAATTGGAATCTAGTTTACCTGGATAAAGGAGAAACAGTACAAGATATATAGTCATTATTCAACAATTGATGTTTTAAGAAATATATATTTTGTATGACTATTATTGGTGCATGCCCAAGTCTTTGATGCCATATGTTGCTGGATTCTAGTGATGAGGAGTTAGATGAGTTTGAAGCTGGTGTATGAGGAGCTGGAGTAGAACTTGGAATTGCAGTATGTGTACTGAGTAATGAATGGGAAGATTGCTCAGGTCCTTTGACTGGTAATGGCTTCTTGGTAGGTTGAAGTATGTAAAGACCATCATTCTCTTTACCGATCCACATCACCTTGCAAGTGCAAAGGTCCTGAAAGATGCAAAACTCACGGAAGAATAAATCACAAAACTTCAATTCCTTGGTGAGTTTAGAGACTGAGATCGAATTATTTTGAAAGTTTGAACATGTAACACATTATACAATGACATATCATTTGGTAATGTCAAGGATCGTGTGTATGTTACTGAAGTTGTGTACCCATTAGGTAGATGTACTTTGTTAAAATTGGATTTAACAGGTGTAGATTCAGTTAAAAGGTTCAGACTAGAAACCATATGGTTTGAGGCTCCAGTGTCAATCACCAAAGAATTAGGTTCAAAACCTGCAAGCAAGCAAGTATTAAGAAGCTCTTTTATACCTTCCATATTAGCTCTTGCCTCTACAACAGTTGGATCTTGGTTCATCGGCTTCAAAAGTTGTTGGTATTGATCTGTAGTGAACATTGGCAAATCACTATGAGTTGGTGTATGACTAGCATCTGGTTCTTCCACAAAATTAGCATTATTTGCTAATGCTCCCTTGTAATTTCCTAAACATTGTGACCTGTCAAATCCCTTTATTTTGTTAAATTGATGACTTGGAGGATATCCAACTAGCTTGTAACAATTCTGCTTCACATGCCCCTTCAGATAATAATAATCACAGTACATGCCATTATTCTTCTTGAACTTATTGTTCTGAGTTAAGGAAAAAGTTGTTGAATCAATTATATTCATCTGCTTCAATCCTGGCTTAGTTGTAAAATCATATTAGACTGTGTTCTTTGACTCTCATCTTGCATAATCATGTTATAAGCTTGATTAAGTGCTGACACTGGTACAGCCAACAATACTTGACTCTTTGCTTGTGCATAAGTTTCATTTAATCCCATTAGGAACTGTATTAGCTTTTGTTGTTTCATATGTTCTGCATACTTCTTATGCTACTCACAATCACAAGGAGGTGGCACTATTGACCAATACTCATCCCAAGCATTTTTAATTTTTGAAATATATTCTGAAATTGAAGCAGTCCTTTGGCTTATGGCGCAAATTTCACGTAATAATTGATACACCTTAGTCAGATTCTTTTTATCAAAATATTCTTTTAAATCTATCCAGATATTGTGTGAATTGGTTGAGTACATTAAGACGTTTGCAAGCTCTTTTGACACAGAATTAGTAATCCAGGATAACACAAATACATTACATCTTTCCCATTCATGCTCCAAATCACCTTTGTATGCTCTTTGAGGCACTTGCCATCTATAAACCCTAATTTATTTTTTGCCAACAATGCAACTCTCATTGAATTACTCTATGCAATATAATTTTCAATTCCAGTTAATTATTGCTGAATTAGGATATTACCTGGTGTCTCTGATGGATGTAGGTAGAGAGGATGACGAGGATGAATGTTGGTGAATTTCTCTGAATTGTTTTTTTCAAGATCTGTGATTTTTTGCATCATTTTCAAACTAAATTTCTCAGCAATAGAGACACTTTAGATGATGAACCTTGTGTATTAGTGAGATTTGCAATAAGAATGGCCTCAACTGCGGGCAATTGGATCAATTACAGAAAAGTTGGAAAAACTAGGGTTTGCTCGAAATTGCTTCTCTCAAATCTTCAATCTTCAACTGAATTGTAGTAAAACACTACTATCTATCCTCCGTTTTTTAGATGCTCGACAAAAAAATGCCATTGATTCGTGGCTCTGATACCATGTTAAAAGAGAGATTGATTCTGAGTTTACAGGGAGAAGAGGATAATTGTAGAGAGAGAGAGAGAGAGGGAGAGAGAGAGAGAGAGATAACTACTCTATGTATTGAAATAATGAAGTAGTTAGTTCTTACATTTGTACAACTCTATTAAATATATATATATAATACAACTCATATGCCATAACCAATAGAATTATTTAGATAGTCTATTGTAACTATACAACTACAATTGCCTATGTACAACATTCATTGCTTTCACTAATTTCTACAGACACATATACCACCAGTGGACTGCAGTTGATATTGGAAGAAGATTAATGAAATCAAGAACAAGATGGTTGAATGGTATTTGAATGGAATATATAGGGTGAATTCAACAAGAAAGTATCCGGTCAGCAAGAGTTAGTTGGCCATGAAGACAAATATATATAGAGTTCCAAATGTTGATTTGATATGGTATTCAGTATTGCAACCAAAACACAGAGTTATTGTCCGGTTGGCAGCTTAAGACAAATTACTCACAAAATATAGATTGATCAAGATGCATATACGAGTGGATGACACAAGTTGTTACCTATGTGAAGTTGTATATATAGAGACACAACAACATATTCACTAAATGTAGCCAGATAGAAGGCGTCATGGATAGTTTAACAAACTTGCTTGGAGTAAATATCAGGAAGTTAGGACTTATATAATGTCTCCAATGGTTCGATACTAGACATTGGAAACAGTTCAAGAAGAAATTGATCACTGCAATTTGGGGAGCTGCAATTTATCATATATGGACTGCTTAAAAACTGGAAGCTCTTTAGAGGAGTAATTGTAAATAGGAGTTTATAATTACACAGATACAAAAAGAGATCACAGAGAAAGTAGATATTCTACGAGGATCAAAGAAAGCCAATAAATGTAATTTACTAATTAGGAGATTATGTAATTAGCTTGTTAGGGGCCTAAGAAGCCAAATTGGTTTCTTAGGTGCTCTATACGTATTGTTTTATTTTTGTTAATGGTAATTTTTCACAGTTATTACCAACAAAAAAAAACTCAGTACAGAGCCACCTATGCGAAGTGGTGTTAATTGACACCTCTTAGCCGGAATATTAAATTATTTAGATAGGTCAAAATTTTATTTTTATGTATATATACTATATGCTAACTCACCTTTTTTTAAAATAAGATTTAGCCTGATTAGAAGTTCACTTAATCGCTTAAATTAATTAAAAATGACTGGTAAAGGTATTATATTTGTATAATTGATTTTTAATATGTGTATAGTTGTGTATAATCAACATCTATGTATATGGCTAGGAAAACTAAACGATGAACGTGACCAACTACTTTTATAAAGAACCATTTTTTGTGTTTACATTTTATATTTTGACACCACTTAGTAAAATACTGTTGATAGTATAGAAATATTTTGCTCCAAAACGGCCTTTCACCATGTGTAGAAGGCTAAATGTTGTATTTTTCAGGTTACTAATTATTAGAAATTCAAAACCCCAGATCAACATCAATGGAGGAATGAAGTCTGAACTAGGAAAAAGAGGAAAGGAGAAGACGACCGACCAAACTAGTGTTGTTTCGATATAACCTAGGATATCTTTCGGATTCTTGTATTTGAAGGAGTTATGAAATCACATCCACACATTAGACTTTGGAGTGGCTAATCATAGCCATATATCTTTTCATGATGGATTAAATCTGGACCCTTGATTTGATTAATTTATATAAGTTCTTACCTCAGATGAAGCTCACGTGAGAGAATATTAATTAGTTAGGATAGAATTTTTCTATTGCAAATAGACTAATACAAATAGGACAAGTGTACATAGTAATTTTTCTCTCCTTATTTTCTATTCAATATTTAATTGTATATATATACATGTATAAACGAGTGAATCAATATACATAAAATTTCTCTCTCTTCACGTGTCCAGTTCATAATTTTTGCATAGCTAAGATTTCCATTTCCTTCATGGTATCAGATGATTGAGCTCGATCCAACATCAATTATCAATTCCCAAATCTATCCTTCAGCTCCTAGTGAAAGAAGGTGAGTGTGACTGGTGAAACCACAACTGTAGTTGCAGAAACTGGAAACACTCCTAAGACATGAGGGTATAACATCAACCATCCATATCACCTTAATCACTCGGATTAACCTAGAATGAACTTGGTCAATATTGTGTTTGATGGAAGAGGTTACCTAGGATGGAAGAGGTTCATTCTTCTATCCCTATCAACCAAGAAGAAGCTTGGATTCATCAATGGGACATGCAAGGCTCCGATATGAACTCTACTGATTATGAGCAGTGGAGCTGTGTCAATGACATAGTTACATCTTGGATTCCAAATGCAATGTCAAAAGATATTGCTGATAGTGTGATTTATTCAAAAATAGCTAAGGAACTCTGGGACAGCTTGGAACATAGATTTGGCAAGTCCAATGGTGCCAAACTCTTCCACCTACACAAAAAGTTGTCAAGTTTAACACAAGGTAACAATGATATTGCTGGATATTTCACCAAATTTAAGATACTGTGGGATGAATTAGATGCTCTAAATGTAATCATAACCATTTCATGTGTATGTTTATGTGATGGAAAAGCTAAACTGAGTAAGTCTTTGGACGATTAGAGGTTAATTCAATTTTTGATGAGATTGAATGGTGTATATGCACAAGCTAAAGGAAACATTCTTATGATGAGTCATTTACCTAGCATGGAAATTACATACTCAGAACTTTTACAGGATGAGAATCAAAGGGAAATTATGCGAATGCACACTTCTCTTCAGATTCAACATCTTTCATGGTGGCTGGACAGGAAAAACAATCAAATGCACAAGTTTTTGCTGATTTTGCAGCATTTATAGCTGCAAGACAAGGAAGAAATAATCAAAAGTTCAAAAATCAAGGCCCTAGAGAAACTGTGGCTGGTCAAAAGTTTAATAATGCAGCTCAAAAGGTTCCAAGACCAACAAAAATTTAGAGGGAAGAAAAAATAAAATCATAATATGTCTTGTACTTATTGTGGGAAGATAGGACATACTGAAGAAGATTGTTACAAACTGATTGGTTTCCCAGATGATTTTGAATTTACTAACCCAAAGATTTATCAAAATCATGACAAAGCAAATGTGGCAGCAACTCATGAGGAAGATAATGGAATAGGGTAGAACAATGAGGCCAACAACAACAGTTTTGGACACCATTTCAGCAAGGAACAAATTGTAGAGATGATGGATATATACAAACAAGCAAAATCAACATAGAATGGAGGATCGGGAATTAATGCAAATGCTTTGTCTAGTACTATTCTGAAATACTCAAGGTCAATATTTACTAGTTTAAAAACATATTCCAAGATAATTAGTTATGAAGCATCAGAACATATGTGTTTTGACATTAATTCTTTCTTGTTTCTAATACCACTGCCAGTTCCTTTGAACATTAATTTACCTAATTCTTTCAAGGTAAGTGTTAGTCATATTGGCATTATATCAATTCTACCGAGTCATGTCTTAACTAATGTCCTTCTTGTGCCAGATTTTAAATATAATTTACTATCTGTTCATAAGTTATATGTGCAATTCAAGTATAATCTTCTACTTACATCTAGTGGGTGTCTGTTGTACGGCCTTTCAATGAGGAGTCCTCAAATTTTTGGTAAAGTTAGAGAAGGTCTCTATTTACTAGAGCCCAATAATTTCAAATCTAGTAGTATGCTTAGTACCGATATAATTTCATTTTTAAAAGGAAGAAATTTCAGTTCTAGGTTTAGAATTAGTTCATGTCAATGTGATACCTAAGGTAAAGCTTTGGCATGACAGGTTGGGTCATGTTCCAATTTCAGTAATGAAACATTTATATTTCTTTCATTGTGCTTCAAATTCTGATTTCATTTGTGATATTTGCCCTAAAGCTAAACATACTAGGAATCCTTTTCCCATCAGTAACATATAAACCAAGCATATTTTTTATCTTATACATATTGATACTTGGGAACCTTATAAATCTAGCAGTTACAATGGTTTCAAATATTTCCACACTGTTTTTGATGATACAGTAGAGGAACTTGGACATTTTTATTGAGTACTAAAACCAATATTTTTCCCATGCTTAAAAGTTCCCTATATGTGGCGGAGAGACAATTCAATGTCAATGTTAAGATGATAAGATCTGATAATTCTTGGAATTGAGAAAAAGGACACTGGAAGCAAATTTTCTTGCATCAGAAGAGATACTACATCAGTTAAGTTGTGTTGGTACTCCTCAAAAAAATAGGATTGTTGAGAGGAAGCACAAGCATTTCCTAGAAGTGGCAAGGGGTTTAATGTTCCACTCTAGACTACCCATATCATATTAGAGAGAGTATATTATAACTGCAACACACATTAGAAATAGGGAGCCTTCCAGAGTATTGAATGGTTAGACTCCTTTTGAAGTCCTTCTTAAAGCCTAAATATGATTATTTGAGAAACTATGGAAGTCTATGCTATGCTTCTACCTTAACACAAGGAAGAAGCAAATTTGATGAGAGAGAAGCAACTTCTGTGTTGATTAGATAACCTTTGAATAAAAAAGGATACAAGCTATTGGAACTGGAAACTAAGAAGATTTTTGTTTCTAGAGATGTTAAATTTTTTGAGTCACATTTTCCTTTTGCCAAACTTAAACCTGTCCATAGTCCTATTTTTTCAGGTTCACCCCTTTCTTTGGATTTCAACTCCTCTCAATATGTACAGGAAGAAATATCCTCTATAGAAAATATGGAACTTAAAAATCCAATATCTCAATCCTCACCTTATATTCAACCTCACTCTACACCACGCCCACTCCTCATCAGCCTGTTTCACATGTCCCTCACACTAGTCCTAGCATATAGCCAACCAAATCTCCTATTCCTACACCTAGACATGGAGTTTCATTAAGGAGGTCTGATAGAGTCACACAATACCCAGTGTACCTTAAGGACTATATGTGTAACAACATCATGTTTGATGATCTGGATAGGGCATGTTTCTCTCACCCTACTAGGCCTAGTGCCTATTCTTTTTCTTCCCCTACTATCGGTAATCAACATCTGATCTAGTCCCTATATAATTTAAATGAGCCTAATAGTTATGAACAAGATTCTCAACATCCAGGTTGGAGAGAAGCTATGGAATCAGAAATTCAAGCTTTACAAGATAATCAAACTTGGGAAGTGGTTGAGCTTCCTAAAGGGTAGAAGCCATTACCGTACAAAATGGGTTTATAATGTCAAGCACTTATCTGATGGAATCATTGAAAGGCTAAAAGCAATACTTGTAGTAAGGGGGATATTCAAAGAGAGGGGATAGACTATAGTAAAACTTTCTCTCCGGTAGCCAAGATGACAACTATAAGATTGTCTTCTTAATGTTTCAGCATAGAGGGGTTGAAATGTGTCCTAGTTAGATGTGAATAATGTATTTTTACAAGAGGAAGTGTACACGAAATTTCTAGCAAGACTCACCTCTCCTTGTCCTGCTCATGTTTGTCTGCTGAAAAAGTCTTTATATGGTTTGAAGCAAGCTTTACGGCAGTGGTATGCTCGGCTTGCATGGGCATTGAATTTCAAAGGATACTCATCATCATTGAATGATTATTCTTTATTTTTTAAGAAAAGAGATGGTCTGATATTAATTTTAGCAGTTTATGTTGATGACATATTATTAACAGGAGAAGACATGCAAGAGATTCAAAACATCAAAGAATTACTCAATTTCCAGTTCAAGATAAAGGATTTAGGAGGCATACACTATTTTCTTGGACTAGAAGTTTTGCGAGAAATTAATGGTTTTATCATCAATCAACCAAAATTTACCTTGGATATGCTCAAGGAATTTGATGTCTCTCATTTCCTCATGCAACTTCTCCTCTGGATCCCGGTTCCAAGCTTCAAGCAGACGATGGTCCTCTCATGGACAATCCCACTCTATTCACACACTTGGTTGGCAAACTGAATTATCTTACCAACATACGCCCAGATCTCTCCTTTGTTGTTCTCACTTTGAGTCAATACATGCAACGTCCTTGCAAGTCATACTTCTTTGATGCTTTAAGGGTTCTTAAATATCTGAGCACTGATTCTGGCCAAGGGATCCTGTTATCCTCTACACCAGATTTTTCTCTTCTTGCTTTTTGTGATGCCAACTGGGCTTCTTGCAAGGACACTCAAAGATCGGTGAGTGGCTTCTTCATTACTTTGGGGGGATATCCTATTTCATGGAAATCGAAGAAACAAGTATCTATTTGTCTTTCTTCTGTTGAAGTAGAATACCGCTCCATGTGAAGAGTCACCGCTAAATTAACCTGGCTTGTGCACCTTTTTGCTGACCTCTCCGCTCCTATTACCCTTCCAATTCCCCTTCACTCAGACAGCAAAGCAGCTCCATTTTGCCCAGAACCCTACTTTCCATGAACGCACAAAGCATGTCGAACTTGACTGCCATTTTGTTCGTCAGCAATTTCTCTCTGGTCTAATTTCGCTTTCGTTCGTTCCATTTAAAGATCAGTTGGCCGATCTATTTACTATGACCCTTCTGGGGTTTCTCATAAAGGGATTCTGAGCAAGTTGGGGGTCGCTACACTCCCCTCCAACTTGAGGTGGGATGTTAGAGATTCAAAACCCCATATCAATTTGGACATCAATGGAGGAATGAAGTCTGAACGAGGAAGAAGAGGAAAGGAGAAAACGACCGACCAAACTAGTGTTGTTTCGATATAACCTAGGATATATGTCGGGTTCTTGTATTTGAAGGAGTTATGAAATCACATCCACACATCAGACTTTGGAGTGGCTAATCATAGCCACATATCTTTTCCTGATGGATTAAATCGGGACCCTTGATTTGATAAATTGATAGAAGGTTCTTACCTCAGCTGAAGCTCACGTGAGAGAATATTAATTAGTTAGGATAAAAAATTTCTGTTGCAAATAGACAAATACAAATAGGACAAGTGTACATAATAATTTATTTCTCCTTATTTTCTATTCAATATTCAATTGTTTATATATGTATACATGTACAAACAAGTGAATCAATACACAGAAAATTTCTGTATCTCTTCACTCGTCCAATTCATAATTTCTGCATAGCTAAGTCTTCAATTTACTTCACTAATCCTATATTTTTTTTCTTCCTATTATTTAGAAGTTACTTATGGTTATAGAAGGTAAAAAGTCGTATTTTTCAGGTTACTAATCCAATATTTTGGACTATTAATTAGAAGTTAAACTCCATTTTTACTAGCAACTAAACCATGTTTTAAGGAGTTCCATCTTTTTCGTTTGATTCATTGGGGTTGGGAGCATTGGGGATGGGTCGGTGGCTGGCTGTCGTCAAAGACTTAGGCTGGAGACAACCAACAATTAAGGACGTTTATGAGAAACACTAGTATTTAATCACGACTTATGAGGATTAGTAAATCAATAATAAGTACACTCGCATCACTAATGTCTTGGGGCTAGAAAAAATATATTAAGCACAATTACTAATTACTAAGTAAAGAGTTATTAGAAATATGAATATTTTAGTATTTTTGGGATATAAATGGAGTTAGCCTTAAAAAAAAAGTAAAAAAATAGAGGAACAAAATTTTATTGAAGAAAAGTAATAATGAGTAACATATATTTTATTAAAGCTTTTCATTTAAGAAAAGTGTAGAATATTTTGGTAAAACTCAAAATAGAAAGGTAAGTCAACCTAGCATTTTTTTTTTTTTTTGGGGGTGTATGTTTTTATAAGATCCAAGGGTGAAAGTGAAGAAGAGTTAATTATATGGATTAGCAAAGACAAAATAAGAGCTAGTTTTCTTTTTCTTGGACTCAACAAAATATTCAACGTGCATGAGACCACAGACAAAAGACGACAAGCAATTATGAAACATTAGAATCGACAAAGTACTCTCTTGAGAAAGTTTCTCGTTAAATTTTACATTAATTGATGTTTGTTTGGATTTCTCAAAATCTTGAAAGACTTTGACGTTGTTAATGTTTCCATTGATTGTTTTTTGGATTCTCAAAAATACGACGAAATTTCTAATTATTTGTTTATTTGCAAGTTGTGAAGAAGTTTCATAGAATACAAAACAACAAACAAAAAGCATCAACCCCAAGATAGCAAGTGGAGTAGCAAGGTTGATTACTTTGAGCCACGAATAATGGAGAAAACAATTCCATTATTAACTAAAATCCTTTAATTTTTTTAATTGGAGACAGAATTATAGTAGTTTCTAATTGGGTTCTATGTCAAAATTATGCATCAAGTTCCAGATTACTACCTTGGTTAATGCCGTGCTTAATAGAATTATGAACCCATTATAGGTAAAAGCACTAAGTTATCATTAATTTTTTTTCTCATGGATTTAGTGTTTTATTGCTGCTTACAATAATCATAACAAACTCAGCATAATTCCACAAATAGGAAGCATATATTGTTTTAGCGCTCCCTAAAAAAAGAACAGCTCGGTGCACTAAACTCCCATTATACATGAGTTTCGGAGAAAGGCCGGACCACAAGGGTCTATGGTACGCAGCTTTACCGTGTATTTCTGCAAGAGGATATTTCTACGGCTCGAACCCTTGACATTTTGGTCACATTGCAGCAGTTTTACCAATTACACTAAGGCTCCCCTTTCTAGTGCTCCCTAGTTCCTACCAAAAACGACTCCATCTTTAAAACTCAAATGGGATGAATTAAGAAACCACGGTTTATCTAATATTGGGTTGTTGATACTGCTTGTTGTTATTGTCTCTTTCTCATAGTTTATTGTGCCGAGAATTTATCGGAAACAACCTCTTTATCTTCGCAAAAATAAAGTTGTTGCCATGTGACAAACTCAGCGTATGTAATTCCACAAGTAGGAAGCATATATTGTTTTAGTGCTCCCTAAAAAAAGGGCAGCCCGGTGTACTAAACTTCCGCTATGTGTGGGGTCCGGGGAAGGGCCGGGCACAAGGATCTATGGTACGCAGCTTTACCCTGTATTTCTGCAAGAGACTGTTTTCACGACTCGAACCATTGACCTCTTGGTCACATGGCAACAACTTTACCAATTACGCTAATTAGGCTCCCCTTTCTAGCGCTCCCTAGTTCCTACCAAAAACGACTTCACCTTTAAAACTCAAAACGGATGAATTAAGAGACCGCCGTGTATCTAATGTTGGTTTGTTGATACTGCTTGCTACTATTGTCTTTTTCTCATATATAATTTATTGTGCCGAAGATTTTTTGGAAACAACTTTTTTATTTTCACAAAAATAGAGGTAATTAAGGTCTGTGTACATCCAACCTTCCCGAAAATTCACTTGTGGAATTCTTACTGCGTTTTGTTGTTGTTATCGTAAGAAATCTGTTCATTTCACCATATCCTTAAATAGTGCATCTAAGTTAAATTCGTATATACTCGTATTTCTTAAGTTTTTGAAGTAGACTTATACATCTACAAAAACAATATTATAGCATAGGTTTTATATGAAAATTTAATTGAAAATTATTTTTAACAGCATAGTCAAGGAAAAAAAATGATTTGACTCCAAAATATAGTGTGATATGAAAGTAGACAACGGGAAATATTCTTAATATGTTTTCACTAAATGGGAAAATTGAAGCTACATTTGTCTTAACATTTTGAAAGAGAATCGACATGGAAAATTCATTATATTTTCTTTATAACTTAAGGGAGAGGAAAAAGAAGATATTTGTCTGCATGTGTATATATTGTGTTTAGATTTTGCATATGTTAAGTTAGTATATTATTGTACGTGTACGTTTTCATAAGACAACTAATAAGACAGGTTTAGTGTAGTCGACTAAATTCGTTCCAAATACAGCAAAAATAAAATCATTTTTATTATATTAATTATTGTTCAACAGACAAACAGGCAAAAATTACAATAAATTATTCAAAGAATAATATAGTTCCACCTAGGAACCTAACTTATTAGCAGACAAAACTTGGATCTTCTATGAGGTTTAGTACTTCAACTTGTTTAGATGCCTGCTTAATTTTATTCATTTTTTCAGTAATACACAAGCTACAACTACCATCACTTTGACATGTAGGACATGACACATGTATGGTGAACTGGAGTTCATGTCCTACCCGATCACCTCTCCTTAATATTTTTTAGGCCGACCTTTATCTCTTCTCATACTCGTCAAGGCCAACCGCTCGCACATCCTATCCGGGGCATCAAGACTTTTCCTCTGCAAGTGCCCGAACCATCTAAGCCCCGCTTCCCGTATTTTGCCTTTCACATATCACGACCCGAAATTTCCACCATTAGGACTGTGATAGCGCCTAACATTTCACTTGCTAGGCAAGCCAACGTTAGAACAATATACTCCTTTTAATAGTTTAAAATAGATATTAAAGAGAATTTAGATAACTGAATAAATTTAAATTAACAATGCGGAAGTTGAACTAGCCAAATATCTATTACAATTTTCCTGAACCTGATGTCATGAGTGCACGGACTACTAGAGTAATACACTACACATAAGGGTCTGATGTAAATAACAAGTTGTTCGAATGAAAGTTCATAGCTGAATAATCAAAGGATAGGCACTATAGGAGCTGCGGGCGCTAAACAACCGTACCTCAAGTCTCCACGAATGTTCGATCCGAGTTCTCTAGCAGTTGTTGTCGGGACTGTCTCAAAAATCTTCACAGTATGAGTGCAGTATCAGTACAACCGACCATGTATTGATAAGTGTTGTGCCTAGCCCCGATAAAGTAATGACGAGGCTAAGGCAGGTCACCCACGCTAGAACCTGTACGCAATCTAAAATAATGATGGAATAATTGAAATATTATACAGAATAAAATTGCCAACAAGAAATGATAACCACAGTCTCGAAAATAAACTAGTGTCGTCCAAGATTACTATTCTCTACCAGCGCAAATAAAAATACCGAAAAAATAATGCAGCTCAGGAAATAGAAACATATAGGTTATTGGAGCGCGCAACCCGATCCCACCAGACACACATTTCTCCCTTATTTCACCAACACAATATCAATAAATAATATATGTACGCTGCGGCGTGCAACCTGATCCCACCATATATCAATGTCAATATCATAGTTTCACCATATCAATCCACCCATATCTCACATGTGACGTGTAACCCGACCCCATCGTATATACATATTCACCCTTATTATACCATATCAATCCTCTCTTATTATACCTGATGCGGCGTGCAACCCCATCCCACCACACCAGTACCAAGCAGTCAATATACATAATTAAATCAACAAGCTAAATCACAAGGCAATTACAATAAATAAATACCAATTGAACTAAGAAAGAAACTTTGTTCAATATAGAATCTACACAAATAAATACTACACAGTGAAACCAAACCAGTATTTACAGTTAAAAGGTACAAACAAGTCAAATTAAGTAAATAACGTGGATGAGGGAAAACAAAAAAATAGCTAACATGGTTAACGAAAGAAAAAATTGATTAATACATAGCAATTAAGCATGAAAATCATTTAGAGCATATAAGAATTAAGATAAAGGGGGAAACAATTAAAGAAAAGCGATAAATCAGGGAAAAGAGGTAATTCGGCAGTGTATAAGCACTCATCATCTTTCATATACGCCGCGCACAGGAATTCACATACACAAAGTCTCAGGGTTTCGAATTCCCTCAAGTCAAAGTTAGACCAATACTTACCTCACTCCAAGGCCACTCAAAGCTCAATCACAGCTTTGCCTTTCAAACACACATCCGAACCAATAATATCTACTAAATTACCAACCAAACATTTTAAAATAAACCTTAGGAATCACCCAAATCGATAAGAATGTAATTTAGGCCACTATTGAAAATGTCAACAAAAGTCAACACTTGGGTCCGATTGGTCCAATCTAAAATTTGGACCAAAATTCGATTACCCATTCATCCACCAGCCCGAATATACAATTGGTTTTGGAATCCCACCTCAATTTGAGATCTCAATCCCCAATTTATCAAATCACTAGTTTCTACCCAAAAATTCTCAATTCCACAATGAATAGCTAGATTCTAGGTTAAAATCTTGTAAAATGAAGTGAAAGATTGAAAGAAACTAGTTAAGAATCATTTACCTATGATTTGAGGAAGAAATGACCTTTGAAAATTTGGAGAAATGAGCAAAATCCAGTCTAAGTTAGGTTTTACATAGTTGCAGACGTCACATTTGCGACCTGAGTTTTGTAATTCTGAAGCTCACAAATGCGAAGGGACCATCGCAAATGCGAGGTCTTTCACATCTCCTCTGCCTTCGCAATTGTGAACTGGTATCTCTACAAATGAGACTAAATAATCGCATTGCGATCAATGCCCCTCCCAGCTTTACTTCGCAAATGAGAAGAGATCTTCACAATTGCGAAGGCTGTTTGGCCGGGCTACTCTTCGTATTTGCGATGAGTAGCTCGCAATTGCAGAACTATTAGGCTTCGCTAATGCAAACTCTAGTCTCATAATTACGAAATCAGAGGCCAACATCAGAACTGGAACACCAACAATATTTTCTAAGTTCAAATCATTCTGAAGCCCTTTCAAAACTCATCCGAGTCCCCGATGTTCCAAACCAAATATATACACTAGTCTTAACTCATCATACGAACTTGCTCGAGCGATCAAATCGCTAAAATAATACCTAGAACTATTAATTTAGCACCAAATCAATGAAATTCTCAAGAACACTTTGAAATTTCTATTTTCTCAACCTGACGTCTGAATAATGTCAATCCAATTCCGTTTATCACCAAATTTTGCTGACAAGTCTTAAATATTATTTTGAACCTGTACCGGTCTCCGAAATTAAAATATAGACCTGATACCAACAAGATCGAACATTAACAATTTCTTAAAAATCATTAAGTGTTTAGACTTACAATTATTATCAAAACTTTATAACTCGAGCTACGGACCTCCGATTCCGATTTTGGGCATACGCCTAGATAAAATATTTTGATACGAACCCAACGAGACTGTCAAAATACAAATCTAAGTTTGTTTACCAAAAATATTAACCAAAGTCAACTCAAATAACGTTTGCTCCGCCGCGTAAGACCCTCGAATCAACCACAACTACCCAATACAAAAGTTTTTCGAAAATACGTCCGGACTATACACGTAAATCGAGGAGGAATAAAATAATGTTTTAAACGCCTCGGAACACAGAATTTGATTTTAAATCTTAAGATGACCTATCGGGTCATCACATCACCTTTGCTTGAACATTTTCATTCCTAATCTTGTCCAACATAGTATTCGGCACATCCATTTCAGAATCTTCATTTCCGTTACTTTTATCTTCTGGATATGGGAATCTTGAATGGCCAATACTTCGTCCCATACAACATAGTCGGTCTAATCTCCGCTCTATATATAGAATTTGCCTTTAAGTTCTGGTGGCACCTTCTTGTCACACAAGACGGCAAATGCTAACCTCCATTTCTATCATGTTCCTATATGGTGTGTGACATTCTTGTCGATCTTCCATTCTCCGGGATAAATCACAAAATATACTTAAAGCTAAATAGTTGTCCACCCAACCACTTAAAATTACATATAGTTGGCGGAGATATGTAATGTATGTATAATCCATCTATAATAGTGTATAATTACCATGTACATTCTATATATCGGCCAGTTGGGTGGAGCTAGAATACGGGTTATGAGTTTGGTCAAACCTAATAATTTTAATCCAAATCTTATATTTGTCTTTAAAAATTATTTAATATATATAAATTATAGTGACTTAAAAGAAGTAGAATCTTAATTCCATAAGATTCAAATCTTAAGCCCATCTCTGCCGGCTAGAAAAACTGAAAAGTAAATTCGACCCGGCTATTTTTGCAACGATACCTTAAATTTATTGAATGATTCGGAAGGGGCAAAGTTCCAAGTAGAAGTTTCCAAATTTGATGGTGTTATATAAATAAGCTCTTGACAAGTCAATGGCTTTAGGAATGGAGGTAAAATTCTCAGTGATTTCTCAATTCGTTTCTCCTGCTTTTCCTGCACCAGTAGAACAGCATGTTAATAGTATATAATAGAATTTGTTTTAAGTATGGGCTGAAAGCCTGAAACTGTACTGAAGTCACGTGATACCCCTCGATTTTCATGAATATATTCATAATTTAGTCCTTCATAAATTTTGTGTGTGTTTCTTTCTTCACTTACCCAATTTATTTGTTTTTTTTTCCTTCGTGCGGGCTACTTCTCAAGCACTACTTGCATTAATTCTACTGCTATTTCGTATTCACAAAATGCTGATGTTGACTATATATAATTAGATTTCTCTATAATAGCCATCATCTATAGTAACATATGCTTTATTGTAATAGCTAAGGTTTTTTTTTAAATTAATTTTTTATGTTATATTATAATATATATTTTTATATCATCACGTCATTATAGCAATTAAAAAAATATCAAAACAAACAGGGTTGTTAAAAAAAAGTTTGACCGTAATTGAAAACTTGAGGTTTGCAAGGGAAAGCATATGGTGATCGATGATGATAATAGTGCGACTTCCTCATGCAAGAATGTTTTATCTTCCCTTTTTTTGGTAAAGTTATTACAAATGCGGTTAATGATATGCTATAATTACGTACTTTAGACGTTGATTATACTTTAAATTACAGCACTTTAATTGAGTTTGAACTTTAATCGCTAGTGTTCTGTACTAAATTGTATATTTTATGCTAGTGATTCTTCTGAGCTATGTAGATATTGTGAAATGAATTCAAGTTATTTGGAGCTTTGAAGTATGAGTAAACGCCCAAGGAATCAAGCCGGGATCGTGTTCTGGGATCAACGGACGATAGTTAAGAACGAAACAAAGAATCGAGCGGGCATACGATGCATTGTCTAGTAAAATGAACACAACTTTTTGTTCAGAACTTCGTTTGAGATCCACAATATATAACTTTCATGTTTTGTATTTTTGCGAATTCCCACTGCGCACCTGTGGAAATTTCATGCAACCTGTCAGAATAAGCTCTATGAACTTCCCCACAATCACACCGCGTGGCGCGTCGCGCCTGTGGATACGCAATTTTTTTTGTGTATTTTATACCCAAATACGTTCAAAATAGCATGTGTATGCATATATAAGAATGGCCCACGACTTTTGGTATTTTTCCCAAAATTTTAAGAGTTTTAAAATTAATTTATTATCTATTTTAACAATGCAAAATCTAATAATTAGTCCCAAAATTATCATTTTGGTGAATAATTTATTTTCATCCTCATATTTACACCAAATTATAATTTAACAAATTTTGTATATTTTTACAAATTTATTTAATATTTTTTAGCTAAATTTGCATAAAATTGCAATTATCGCCTATATTACGATTAATAGCATTTTACAATTATAAAATTATTCTCAGTATTTTTAGATTAAGTTTTATATATTATTAACTAGTTCAGTACTTTTAATTTGTTTTTAAAATTATTTTAACTATTTTATAAAAATTAAAAGAGGAGAAATTATCTATTTAACACATAGCCCATTATCATTTTAATTTAGCCCAAAATTAAAACCCAATCCCACCCTAATTAAATGACCCAATTTTAAATTCTAACCTAAACCCATGACCCATTTTCAGATCGTCCGACTCCTCTTTTGATCTTGGTCGTTGATTATTTTGACCAACGGCCATGATCCGTTCTTTCTTTTTTCAATTCTCATACCCCCTTAACCCTAATTAATTCGATCAGTTGTGCTGTATTTGAACTCTCATCAACTCCCAAATCCTCTCTAGCCCTCCCTAAAATCCTAGTTGATTTCCACCTACTTCTGGCATGTTTTCACCGGGATCCATGGCACTCCTGACCATGGATGGCCTGTGGTCACTCTATCTCACCATTGAACTCAAGTTTTTCGAAGATTTACGGTCGACTTCAATGACTCATTTAGATTTGTCTCAGATCTGCAAGATCTATGGCCTCTTCGGCGAGTTCGAGCAATTTGAGTCTCTTCGACTCAAGATCTGATTTTCCTCAAGACCTTCTCATTTCAGGCTTTTCTTTGCCATTTTTAAGCCTTCTAAGCTTCTATACGTGCTTATTTCTTTTAGATCTGTGACATGCTTGGTCTTTACTTGACGTTTCAAGGGGTTTTCGCAAATTTCCTTTTTCAAAATCGTTCGAATTCGATTTTTAGGGTTTTTGGGAAAAAGTTTCTGTAATTATTTTTTGACTTTTAGGTTCTCTCTTTATGCGTGTTTATTCTCATATATTTATTTTTATTATGCTCAAGTTTGTTATCTTATTTCTTTTCTGATTATGCAAGACTTTCTTTTTTATGTTATTTGCTCACATGTTAACTTGGTTTGTTGTTCCTTACTCGTTGCTATATGTGTTTAATTCAGTTCCCTTTGATTTTGTTTCACCATACTGAGTTTTGTTGATGTTCCTGCTAAGCATGTTCTTGCCTACTTTTGTGTTAAAATGCGTAGCTTCTCTTTCTTCTACATTTGTTTATGTATGTGTGCCTCTCTCAATGACATTGATGGCTCACCTATGATTCTATTTGAATCCCTAAAGATTTGGGGATCTTCTTTGATAAGTGATATTAGGGTTCCACTTTGGGGACCCTCAGTTTGCAGATTCATTATGAGCCTGCAATCAAACTTGAATTTTTCTGTTTGTGAATCTGGAATTTTCAGTGTTAAACTCTTTTTTAGGAATCTTTTATTTGATTTAGTTGCTTTATATATAAAAAAAACTATCATTTCAAAAGGTTTCACCAACCAAGAATTGATTTTGAAATTCTTTTATTATGCTAGTGATTCATCATTGATTTCTTTCGATTGAACCCCTTTTTACCCTAAATGGTTGTTTATTTTTTTTTCTTTTGTGTTGTTTTCCTTAAATATGTGTACTTGGGTATCTCTTCTGGGATTCTGTACTAACATTTGAATTATTCTTTCCTTAAATATGAAGTTCTTTGTGATTACAATTGGGTCCACGATCCTTCTGACTAATTTTCAAACTGATACCTTATTTTTACTTTATAAAGAACATTAAAGCTTCAGGCTTCTTGTTTATTTTTTTTCTTATATGTTGTAATTTGTGCTTCATATCTCTTTTCTTTACTTCTATTTCTATTATGAACCCTCTAACCTTGTTCCCTTTTTATGTGTTGAGTTAAGCTCTTGGCCTAATAGTATCCTCATTATTGTACAGGATTTGGCTTGATCCACAATGGATTCGAACTCTCAATGCTTGACTAGTATGCTGGTCAGGGGTGTGCCAGCATTCCAATTGCTGGGCATGACCACCAGCTTTCTCTGTCTCTCCCTGATTCCTTTTCCCCTTGTGCACTTACACCTATCCCTAGAATATTAAAGTTCTGCCCCTCTCTTATAAGCCTTGCTTTGGGACCCTAAGTTCCCTCTAAACTTGGACATGTGAGAGCTGGCCTTTTCACATTGCACTGTGTTCTTGATTCTAAAGTGTTATGGGGTGTAAGCAGTTCCCCGAGTTTCTGTGAGACTTTTGGGAACTTGGACACACTCCAAATAAGAGAAAGTCTTTTGGAAATCTGACCCCTGAAGTTGGTTTATCTCATATTGTTGGACCTTGAGTCTGAATTAGGCTGATTAGATGTAGTTGTAACCGCTGATGTAATTTTTTTACTTTCTTTTCGATTTATTTAGTCTGTAACAACTATTGGGATGTATAGTGGAAAGAGATGGGGAATGAATGCATGTAAAGAGTAGAAAATATGCCTCTAGGGTCTTTTATAATTCTGCATTTTTGCGCTTAGATAACCTGCCTATAAGGTCTTTTATAGTTTTTCATTATCGCGCTTAGAGAACATGCCTATATGGTCTTTATAATTCTGTATTTCAGCATCTAGAGAGCATGCCTATAAGTCTTTCTGTACTTTTGCATATAGACGCCACTAGGCAAACAACTTTAGGCTTAATAATAATCAATAAATTTAGAGATCATATCTACAGGACTCATGCAATTGTAAATCAACGACTTGTAGAGACCATGTCTATAGGACTAAATTAACTGAATTGTTTTCGTTTTGGAATCTAAAATCAGTCCTAAAATCTGCAGATCCCTTTTTAGAATCAGTAAACTTTTCTTTAAAATCAGTATACTCCTACATTGTTAGATATACTGCCTATAAGTTTCACCTAGGCAAGCCAGTAGGTAATTGATTAATTGTATCAGTTTTGATAACTACATCTAGTCAAGGCTATTCGGATGCCTCATCTGGAAAATATATAATAACTCAGCATGTCCTACGTATTGCTTAATTAAATACCTAATCAGTATTTGTTCGTCATGCTAAATAATTTTCTACTTTGAATGTGGAGGCCTACTTGAGCCTTAATTGCTATGTGTTTCACTTTTAGATGTTATTTATTATTGCTTATCGCCTAGCTTTTTATCATTTTGAACTTCTAAAAAGCCCTAACTCCCTCCTCTATAGGATTAATAGTCTCGCTGCCTCCGAGACTGATAGGATTGGGGTGGGTAATAACATGCAATAAGTAACAATACCATTCCGCGCTTTAATACCTTATGGGGTGGGAAGGGTACGCATGGAGATGACGATCACGCGATAACACCATGCGTATGGTTGCCTATCGATATTGTGTGGATGATCCATGTATTTTACAAACCTAGGACCCCTTCCTTTATGTAATTTTTTTAGATTGTCAATTTTCAATTCTTTAAAAATTCTGCATTTTGTTTCGGTCATTAAAATTTTCCCTTTAATTTGTGCATTACCATCTTATTCAAAAATATTTTTTGCTCACCCACTTCCGTGTCTGATTATTATATTAATTTTTCTGCATTTAGACATTCTTTCAAATAACTAGGAAATCACCTAGCCCTAATTTCAGCATGTTTAGTAACTATTATACATATCTACTTGAGGTCTTTATGTGAAATTATCTCATATGCTTACTTGCTTTAAATTCACAATTGTAGCATGACTGGGGACCACGCTAGAGGATCTTGGGGGGTACCTATCACCTTCCCCCAAGATAATTTCTAGCCCTTACCCAAACTCTAGTTTTCCAACTCAAACCGTTCTTAGTGTCCTAATGTATTTTATCATTAGGTGGCGACTCTTCAAACTCCAAAACCCAATTCCCAAAAGGGAAAAGATTTGTCCTCCCAAATATCGTAAACCTGATTACACCTTTAAAAGGAAAAGGGGGCCTCGACAGTGCCATGGGCATGCATGTGAAAATTGTACAAAAACGGTCCAATTTCGTGCATGAAAAGGTATTTCGTCTAGGCTCGATCCTATTTGGTATAAATACATGTAAAAACGCTATTTTGAAAAAAAGGAGGATAAAAGTTTGACACACTTTAGATCTAGGGAGAGCTTGGAGCCGCGGTGAAGACCAAAGATTCGATCTAAGGAGGCAAGAATACATTAGAAGCAAGGCCAAGAATTCTTCTACGAGTTTTTCACTTCCTTCTTCCTATTTTTATGAATTTTAGTATTGTAGTTATGCATACTATTATTAATAGTTATTTTGTTATCTAGGGTTTTGATAAAACCTATTGGAGGATGATTTTCTGTTACGTTAATACATATTTGATGTAGCTTTTTCTCCAATTGTTCAACTACGTTTATATTGTGTTTGGTTGAAGAGCTCTCAATCTACTGTGCCTATTTAGTGGGTATTACTTAGGTGAAAGTGCATATTTAGATAGTTTTTTAACAACATCACTCCTAACATATATGAGAGATCAATACGGAGGGTTTAAATGTGGGACTAGGGATTACGATACCTTGGTGTGATCTGAGTGAGATGTACTTAATGCCAGCTAGCGTAATTCAGGAGAATATTGTAAATTGTGGTAATTACTTGGGAGAGATTTTCGACTGTCAGAGTGCTTATTATCGATAGAGAAAACTTAGGCAAATTTTTAGGAAACGTAGCAGAAAGGATTCTGACAACAGGAGAAATCATAACACTAGACCTCCTTAATATTGTCCGTGTTCCTTATCCTTGTTAGTTGATAGTTTTACTGCTTCTTAGTATTTGTTAGTTAATTAGATTAAATCAAATATTATAATTTTCATTATTAGGAAATTATTGAACTTGTATTTCTTAGCGATATTGAACAACTGTACCTAAACCTTAGCTTTTCTGTGGGATTCGACTCCGGACAATACTAGAACTCCGGTTAGCGACCACAAAAATCAACCAACGTTAGTCGTTTTTGGCAAATTACCGACCAACATTAATGCGTATAAACACGCTTGGTCGCTATTTTGGTGGTTGTTTTAGTATACCAACCAAAGTTGGTCGCTAATTACCGGCCAAGGTTGGTCGGTAAATTAAATTGAAAAAATAATATTGCAAAAAAAAAAATTGATCAAAATTGGTCAAATTATGTAATAGAAAAATGCATCAACTGGGAATATAATTGAGGTCTGTACTTGTGGCAGGATACTATTCTACCACGAGATCATTGATGCTTTTCGATATAGACTTCCTTTAGTTTTATTTATACTCTTTAATTGTATTTTCGCACGAAAATAACTGATCAAAGTTGGTCGTTTTTATTAAAAAAAAGTTACCGACAAAATCTGGTCGATTTTTTTACAATGATCTGTTGATTTTACCGACCACAATTTTGTCATTTTTTAATATTAATTTTAATTTATTTTAATTGTAACCGACCAAAGTTGATCGTTTTTAATATTAATTTTATTTATTTTACTTGCAAAACCGACCAAAGTTGGTCGATTTCTTGAAAAATAAATTTTACGGAACTGAAAAATAGTTTCCTGCATTTAAACAATTGACAATCATTATGCTCAATCCCAAAGTTTCTACTCAATTGGTTAGAGTCTTGTGCTGAAAACGTGTTATAAAATAATAAAAGAAGAAGAACAATATTGTAGAGAAAGAGAGAGATGAAATTCTTATTAAATTTTGGGATGATTTACAATGGGGTAAGACACCTCTATTTATAGGAGAAATATGACTTAATCACAAAGTAAAACTCTCCACAAGATAGACATTCACTCTAAATAAAATTCTATTCTTAACACCCCCCCTTGAATGTCTACTCAATAAGTAATGTGCCTCATTAAAACCTTAACTAAAATAAAATCCAATGGGAAAAAAATCTAGAAAAGGAAAAAGAGTACACATATTTAATAATACGCCTTTTGGTTGCCTCGTTAAAAACCTCGCAAGGAAAACCCAGTGGGACAAAACCTTGTAAGGGAAAATGAGTGCAACGCGCATTAACTCCCCCTGACGAGAGCATCAATTCACATCCTTAAGCCTTCGCATCCCGATCTTGTGCACTAGCTTCTTGAAGGTTGACGTCGACAAATATTTTATATCAGTTTCAATATATTTTCATAATGACATAACATAGAGATCTCTTCATTCATATATTCAGGTACCTGAATCTCTCATGAGATATTATGGAGTGTTATGTCATGTGATCTTCTAGATCACATGCCTCCATTATTATGATCATTTTGATCATTTGCTCACCTTCTTTATCAAGAAGTTTATTTGAAACCGATTGTCTATACGCTTTAAGCTAACCATAGACTTTGTCCTTCTAGGACTTAATATGAGCACTTGCAATGAGAATATAGTTACTTTATTTGGGTTAGCAAATGCGTCTGGCATGCTTTGCAATAAATTGCACATGAATTATCCTTTTATGGACTTCTAGTTCATATTATTTTATTCGAGGATCTAGATGTATAAATGATAATTCATTCCTCAAAATTTTTCTCAACTGTTGTATCTTGTCTCCCCCTCATGTTAGAAAAACTAACTTGTTTTCTCAACTTTGAGAACCCATCTTTGTGCGTTATGGTGTTAATCAAAATATACACTGCACATCAATAATAATAAGATGGAATTATTTGGTTCCTGACCCTGAACCACTTGTGAGGGGAGAAAATAATATACTTTCGTATATAACGTATATCAAACTGATATATATAAACTTTGTTCTCATAAGCAATAGTTTAGCTATTAAGTGGAGGCACTCAATAAATCATTTTGCTAAAACAGCTGTGATGTAAACCAACTTATCAAGATGAACTTCTTGAATAGAAAATCCGGAATATGCTCTAAATTAAATTATTGAGCAAGTTACCTCGCAAACACCATGTTGCGGGTTAGCAATAATCGCACATGTAACCATCTCATAGATGCATCTTATGTGGTATACATGACGGATGAATGGGCCTATATTCACCTTTGATATTTCCAGCATTCATGGGATTCAATCCTACTTTTAGTTGGTATATTAATTAATGAGAACATGCACATAAAAGAATTCGTAAAGAACTTTCTAGTTCTTTAATATTTACCCATATAAATTCTCTTTTATTTTTACACATCATACTTGAATTAACATGGGCAAATCAATTATGCCAACTGAATAAATTATCAATATTGATAAATTTCAAATTTACACCATGATGTGTGCAATTATGAATAAACTCCAAGTTTATTATGATATGGGTTTTATATCAATAAAATATCCACTTCATTGTGGTATTCTTTTGTTTATGTAGTACAAATTGGAGATAAAGCGAGTAGCTTTTTACATACATATTATCCCGCTACAAGTTGTAGTAATAGAAGATATTAAATCTTTCCTTTATTTATAGTCTCAATATAATCAACCGCTTTCGCGTATACTTTGGAAACTGAATAAGTTTCTTTGAGACTTACTACAACACAATACCTTATTGGTAACCAATTGTGTTTCTCCAAAATAGTAATAATTGGCTCTTCTAGAGCTCTCAATTAATTTTGCACTACCACAGATTCATCATCATCCATGTGTTGAATATCTCTTTTAAAGAGAAAGTTATACCATTATGGCCATGGTCAAAATAATATGCAAGATCTCTTTCTTGCATTACCGTTGTCTTTTAATAATCACAATGCCAAAATATTTTGGCGTACAATAGGCACGTGACCAATGATCATTCATACCATAATAATGATATTATTTTCTTATATCATCTCAAACCTCCTTTTAGAGGTGAATGTGGTGTAATCACTACCACTAGCACATTTATATTCTTCCAAAAACGAATATATATTCATAAATCAGATGTTTTCTCATTCACGTCATGAATGGATCATAGTCATCTGTATGTGCTTTATAAAATCTCATGTCAAATCGATGACAAATATTTTCACAAAGTGTGGGATTATTTTGAGAATACTTATTATTCTCATTATCATAATGACGACGATTATAATTTCGTCTATTGCCACGTCCACATCCATTGATACCTTCACGGTAATAATTTTGTCTTCTTTCAGACTTATCACATACTGCTATCACATTCTCTAAAGGGAATGAGAATGGAGCAAATTCAATGGGACGGGTTTTCAATTCTTTGCCCACAATTATACATGAATTTAATCATGGCAAGACATAGAAATTTTACCACTTCATGTGGGTGTAATTTCTTAAAAACTCCGTTAGAGTTATAATCAAACTTTGTTGTCTTTGCTTGTATATAAAATCAAATTATAGAATTTCAAGAATTTGAAAGAGAAAAGTAAAATACTTACCTTAAATCCAGAATTTTAATCATGAAGGAAGTTCATGAAACAATTGACAATCGTTATGCTCAATCCCAAAGTTTCTACTCAATTGGTTAGAGTCTCGTGCTGATAACGTGTTATGAAATAATAAAGAAGAAGAACAATATTGCAGAGAAAGAGAGAGAGGGAATTCTTATTGAATTTTGGGATGATTTACAATGGGGTAAGACCCCTCTATTTATAGGAGAAATATGACTTAATCACAAAGTAAAAATCTCCACAAGATAGACATTCACTCCAAATAGAATTCTATTCTTAACACTCCCCCTTGAATGTCTACTCAATAAGTAATGTGCCTCATTAAAACCTAACTAAAATAAAACCCAATGGAAAAAATCTAGAAAAGGAAAAAGAGCATTTATCATGCAAAATGGCAAAAATACGTCGTGTAGCATCTTTGGGTACCTATTCGGACGTAAAGACTTGTGACAGGTGTTAATATTTAGCAGCGTATCATGAATTTATATTGTTAAGAATAAATGCTATATAGTCTTAAGTTAGAATACTCGCATAGTATAAGTTATTTTCATTTTGGTCTTAAATGTTTTTCTCAGCTCAACTTATAAACCAAAGTAAGATTCTGCTCGTAAATATATATAACAGTATATTTGATGTAAAATTGAGTGCTTAAATAGAAACGATATCGGGTGATCTAGGAATACCAGGTGGAAGAACTCTCACTTATCGGATCTAATCTCATATCAGCGCTCCTTCGTTGAACAAATATTTTCTTAAAAATAGCACAGTTTAGCTAGTTCTTACTTGATTTTGAATAGTGTTTTCGTTCAGATTTATCTTTATATGAAAAATGGGTAAATTTCGATTACTTTTGAAACTGTGGCTATTTTTGAATGGCCACTTGTAAATCTGGTTATTTTTAAATTTCTCCCAATATTTCTGTAACTATATATCAGAGCAGTCCGGTGTACTAAGTTTATACTATGCATAGGGTTTGGAGGTCTGGACCACAAAGGTCTATTATAGGCAGCCTACCCTACATTTTCGGGGAAGCGATTTCCATTGCGTGAACAACCGGGTCCAGAACCGAAATAATGTTGAAAAATACATAAAATACCATAATAAACCAAAAAAAAAAGAAAATACACAATTACCCATTTCGCAGTATAAAACTGCGAAATGCACTAACGGCCGTTAAGTGCATTTCGCAGTTTTATACTGCGAAATGTTTTTTTTTTTTTTTTTTTTTTTTTTTTTTTTTTTTTTTTTTTTTTTTTTTTTTTTTTTTTTAATTTTTTTTTTTTTTTTTTTTTTTTAAATTTCGCATTATTATTTCATGTTATTAAAAAAAAATAGCAAATTTTATCGTTTTCACAATTAACAAATTTTATTTTTGTTGTGTTATTGGTTGCTAATATTTGAGTTTATTTTCATTTGCAAAATCTTGTACTTTTATCATAACTAGTCTTTGTATACGCGCGTTGCGTATGTACTCTATATTTTTTAATTTATTCTAAAAAGACAAAATTATGGTTGATTAACTTGCAAAAGATTTTTTTCTTCTTCTCATCATAATGCAAATTATTCAATTGCTTTAATAAGTACTACATATTTATTGTTTGCAACATATAGAAAATAATAAATTATTTTTTGTAAAAATAGATTAATTTAGTCGTTATAGTATGATTAATCTACAATCCTTCTTTTTATCTAAACACATAATCATGCATATCAGATTCTTCATCTCGTAGTATTTCTTCAATCGTTTGATTATGAAAATATTACTTTAATATTGTATTGGAAGGAGTTAGAATATAAAATTCATGTTGATCAAAATTAGAATTTATTCTTCCAGTTATTTTCTATCAAAAAACTTCAACAACAAGTTATTTTGTATAAATAAGTAATGGATTTAAATTATATATCTTCATAATGTAATGAAAATATAATTTATTCTGTTATAATATTTTATTTAACGCTTATTTTTAGCTATCATATTATTAATTAATGTTATTAAATAGAGTAATTTTATAATTATTTTTTAATTGATCTGATTGTATAAAATCATATTTACATAATGCATAAAATTCCTACAAACTATAATAATGGTCTTGCAATTTAAGCTTTCAACATCTCCAATCAACAACTAACCAATAATACTCCGAAAAGAGCTTTACTTCATTATTCGTCAAAAAGTCTCTATTGTGTTAGAAGTACGTGGTCCGACCTGAGATATTTTAGCAAAACACAATAGAGATTGTTTCTTAGCAAACATGAAAAGGTTAATTCTACAACTAGTTTTGCATCAAATAAGCGTTATTTTTAATTCACATATTTATTTTAAATGACTAGTATTAATTTAAAGCAACATAAGCGGCATTCATAAGATTATGAACTACAAGTAATTTTGCATCAAAATACTTGAGAAGATAAATAATTTTCCTAGCAATAATTTATTAGATAATTTTTTTTTAAAAAAAATAACTCAGATTTCGACATATTTTAATTATGATAAAAGTACAAGATTTTGCAAATGAAAATAAACTCAAACATTAGCAACCAATAACACAACAAAAATAAAATTTGTTAATTGTGAAAACGATAAAATTTGCTATTTTTTTTTTAATAACATGAAATAATAATGCGAAATTTAAAAAAAAAAAAAAAAAAAAAAAAAAAAAAAAAAAAAAAAAAAAAAAAAAAAAAAAAAAAAAAAAAAAAAAAAAAAAAAAAAAAAAAACATTTCGCAGTATAAAACTGCGAAATGCACTTAACGGCCGTTAGTGCATTTCGCAGTTTTATACTGCGAAATGGGTAATTGTGTATTTTCTTTTTTTTTGGTTTATTATGGTATTTTATGTATTTTTCAACATTATTTCGGTTCTGGACCCTACAACCAGCTACGCCTACGCCAAAGCTCTCCTTTATTTCTGTAACTATATGCAAAAAATAAAATAAAAACATTTGCAAGAAATTAAAAAACAAGAAGTGATAGTATGATACAATTAGTAAATGCAAGTGGAACTAGAATTTGTGTACTTACAAAGTTGGGAAGTAATTAATAAATTGGTAAAATTTAGGTGAGAAAGTTCATGGGAAGAACAAGCGGATCGTACGGGCCATGTCTCGGAAGTCCAAAACAATTTAATGGACCTGTTTTTTTTAATTTGGACTCCAATGGGCCCACAACTGGTTCCACGCTGACACATGTCCACCACCCATTTTGAATCCTCCGTTACCGGCACCGTTTATGCTCCGGTCCGTTAACCAGCTGAAACGTGTACCTTCACGTGACGTCGACGTGTCTCCGTCGTGAATGGCTTCGAAATTTGAGAAGTCAGAAAAATTTTCCTACTTTTTTACATTTATTATTTACTCCTTCGATCGAAAATAAGCAATTTGTTTTTTGAGGGTTTTCACAAAGATTAAGTAATTCACATTTAGCGTTAATTAGTAATAGAATTTAATCATATTAACATTTATTATCTCACATAAATACTCCTAACATATATTTCAATATTATTTACTCCAAGAACAATATGGAAAAAAAAATTAATTCATTCTTAAAATTTAAAAAATTACTTAATTTGGACCACAAGAAAAATGCTAAAAATTTATTTACTTTGGATAGGAGAGAGTACTGTAGCATAGTAGAGATGCAACAGTAATGGTCACTGAATAGACAATATACAAGCTCGAATTCAAGCAGCCTTTAAGTATAAAGTCGCTTTTGTTAAAAAATATTATTTTATATGAAAAATTTAAGTTTAAACAGGCTATGAATATAGAATATCGAGTGAAAAATAAAAAAAAGTAAAAAAAGATCGTAGGCAAGACTGACCAAAAGTTTTGGTGGGTAGTAAATATTTATATATTGTCAGTCAAAAAGATATAGAGAGTGACTTATATATTATTCGAATTCAAATTGATGTACATAATGAAATGAAAACCCTTCTATTTATAGAAGAAAGGAAGTTGCTGTGTAAGCTACTATAAGCTGATGTGTAAGCTGCTACTGCAAGCTACTGTGTAAGCTACTACAAGCCGAATAGATAAGCTTATTATACCTGGTATGAATAATCTTCTACCGGGGGTAATGTTTATCCATAACCGGATACTGAAAGGATAAGCTTATTATACCCGGTATGGATAATCTCTACCGAGAGTAATATTTATCCATAACCGGATATTGAAAGGATAAGCTTATTATACTCGGTATGGATAATCTTCTACCGAGAGTAATATTTATCCATAACCGGATATTGAAAGGATAAGCTTATTATACTCGGTATGGATAATCTTCTACGGAGAGTAATATTTATCCATAACCGGATATTGAAAGGATAAGCTTATTATACCCGGTATGGATAATCTTCTACCGGAGGTAATGTTTATCCATAACCGGGTACCGAAATGATAAGCTTCTTCGGGAGGCTTATTTCCAATAGAGTACTAAATAGATAAACATATTTACGGCGGAGTCATATACGGATAAGCTTCTTCAGGAAGCTTATTTACAACGGAGTATGAACATCCATAATATAATATATTTATAACACTCCCCTTGGATGTTCATTAAAAGATAATGTGCCTCATTAAAACCTTACTAGGAAAAACCACGTGGGAAAAATCCTAGTGAAGGAAAAAGAGTACACATATTTAGTAATACGCATTGCTAGGTGCCTCATTAAAAACCTTATAAGGAAAACCCCATGGGAAAAAAACCTTAGTAAGGGAAAAAGAGTGCATCGCATATTTTACTCCCCCTGCATTCTAACCTTGTACCTGCATAACCAATACGATATGCACTACATTTGTTAGCATTAACAAGATACATAAGTGCATAGCAATTGCACCGAGATCGAGTATTTCAGGACCAAGGAGTTCCTCATCCTCTTCTGGAGGTCGGAACGGATCCTTATTCACTTCAAGTGATTGAACACCCATTGATGTACTTAATGGGTGCGCTTGTCCATGTAAAAGCATTTAAAGACCCTTTATGTATAGGCAAATTGATGGATAAAGATCTTGTCTGCTAAATATTTAATTTGCAGACCAAGATAAAATTTATTTTTCCAAGATCTTTCATCTAAAATTCATTTTTTAAAGATATTCAATTGCCTTTGGAGCTCTTCTGGAGTTCCAACAAGATTTATGTCATCAACGTATACAGCAAGTGTAACAAATTCTGATGACATTTTCTTTACATGGACAAATTACATTATTTATGTAACTCTCTTTAAGCAAATATTCACTGAGGCGATTAAATCACTTGCGTCCAGATTGATTTAAACCGTACAAAATCTTTATAATTTGATCGAGTACATTTCTCGAGACTTTGAACTTATATGCTTCAGGCATTTTAAATCCTTCAGGGATCTTTATAGAGATTTAATCAAATGAGACATATAGGTTATGACTCGCATTTAAATGGCATGACATCTTCAGGTGTCTGGACTACTGGTCTGATCCTCACAATATTTTATAGTATTGTGCACTATATTGTATCGAATATATCGTCGACGATCATTTTGTATCGGTTCCTAAGCGACATAACTTATTGAGATCTCATCACTTTCTTTATTTTCAGGTACCTCAACTTCTTATGCAGTTTCATAAAATGTTATGTCGTGGGCTCTTCTAGAGCTTATTTCCTCCTTAGTATGATCATTTTGATCATTAGCTCCTTATCATTTTTCAATGATCGTTACCTTTGGAACCGATTTGTCTACCACGCTTCATGCGTACAGTAAACACTATCCTTCAGGGACTTTAAATTTTAATAGGAGCATTTGCAGCTGAAATATGATATTTGATTTTGGATCAGCAAATGCTTCTGGCATTTGACTTGAATTATCTTCTAAGTGAGGATCATGATAATTCCATTCATATAGCATATTTTTCAGCTATTTATTCCATTCCCCGGATGTTAGAAAAACTAACATATATCCCCAATCTTCTTTGGGAAACATATCTTTATGCATTGTGGTAGAGAAATTAATCATATACCATACATCAAAAGATAGTAAAATATTTGATTTCTGATCATAAACCAATTATGAGGGAGGACTTATCATTTGTTGGTCTGATGCATACAAGTGCTGCTATATGCAATTTAGAAAATCTTAGACCAACACATGAAGCTTTGTTCTCATAAACAATAGTTTAGCCATTAATAGGAGGTATTCATTGCTAAACTAGCTTGTATATAAACCAGCATTATCAAGATGAACTGTCTTGATTTCATAATATGAAAATTATGCTCTTAAGTGAGAAAAGCAATTTCGAATGCCAAACTGCAGGTTGACAAGAAACATACATGTAACCATCTTATATATGCATCTATAAGTGGTTCACATGATAGGTGAATGGGCCCGTATTCACCTTTTATATAATTGAGAATAAGGGGTTTTAGTCCCAACTTTAGCTGGTATAATCAATTTATTATGAGAACAAGCAACACAGGAGAATTCTTGAAGAATCTTCTAGTTCTTCAGTATATGTTTATCTAAATTCTCAAATAGCTCATTTAAAAATGGCAAATAAAAACTTCAAGTTTATCATGGCATGTGCTATCTCTTAGTAAACTTCGACATATTAGTAAACTTCTGATTTACTATGGCTATTTTTGTATTAGTAAACTTCTGGTTTATCGTGATACATGATGAAGTACAAATCGAAGAATAAGGCGGGTAACTTCTCATATACATATTATTTTACCCCCTATGATTGTGGAAAAATAAAGATTTTTCAATCTTTCAATCATTTATAATCTCAATATGATAGCCATTTATTTTAGTAAACTTCGGGTTTACTACAACCTGTGTTTTGACCACAATCATATAATATGAATGACATATTGTAAATAATCTCTTCGAGAGCCTTCAATTATTATTCATAATCTAATATTTATCGGACACTACGGGTGTCACGTGTCTTCTAGGCAAACAATTAGCTCTTCGGGAGTTGTTGATACATTTGTACTATCAAATATTGCTCTGATACTTCTGGTACCATAAGAGAAATCACAACCAAGTAAACAATTGTTTAAGCACAAGAAAACTCTTCTTCATAATATTTTCCTACTTCATGAGGCAATTCCAATTGTATTACTTCTTCGGGAGCAGATTTAAAATACGAAATATTGAATATATATTCTCTCAATTATATTACCTCTTCCGGAGGTAAATATATTTACATCAAAAGCGCGTTCATGTTTACCAAATTTATTAATATTGCCACATTCACTTCAGGGAATGAATTATTATTATCAAAAGTTCTCATCCTTCAGGAAAATCGAACATGATTATCTGAACGCGCATTAATCACAATAAATTGTGATGCCACAACCTCTTTTAAAATATTTAGTACTTCAGGAGCAAATCGAGGCGTGTAGAGAATATTTATGTATCTTATCTTCAATTGTAACCATAGAAAGTCTAAATTATCACTTCTGGTGATCATAGGCATATACCACTTATGGTGGTTAATAAAATATAATTACAATGAGATATACGAAAATAACTACTTCTGGTAGTTGTATATTTCTTGCAAACTCCGCTAGAGTTTAAGTTGATCTAATAATAATATCCATATTCTTCAAAATAACATAAATAAGATATATTATAGTAAACATCATTATCAAATCGTAACTTTTATTTATGTACAATTACATAACCATACTACTTATTTCAAACAATAAAAATCAAAATATTTATATTTCTACAGATTCACTGCCGATTACATGACTTGTTTCTCTTTTGGGAGTGCAAAGTAATCAGCTACATCTAAATGCATGAAGTCTAAATTATCTTCGGAAATAAAATTTGCTTCAGCATTTTTCTCTGTCTTCTTCAGGGAGGCTTGATAAAGCTCAACCGGGTGCTTTGGCGTACGACAGGTACGTGACCAATGGCTTTTCCTCTACATCTATAGCATGCACTTTCTGCATTTGGTGCTTGCACCGCTTCATGCTTTTGTTCCTTCCTTTTCCACTGCTGGTGGCGAGGAGGGTTCTTTGGTGCATTATTATTACCATGATTGGGATTTCTTCCCCGACCACGGCCATGACCACGACTGGGGCCACGACCTCTTCCACGTTTGGCTTGGTGGAAGTTCGTCTCATTCACTTCAGGGAATGGACAAGAACCAGTAGGTCGACTTTCATGATTTTTCATTAATAGCCCATTATGTTGTTCGGCTATAAGAAGATGTGAGATAAGTTCAGAATACCTTTTAAATCCCATCTCTCGATATTGCTGCTGCAGGAGCATATTCGAGGCATGAAAAGTGGTGAAAGTTTTCTCCAACATATCATAATCAGTAATATTATCACCACATAATTTTAGTTGGGAAATAATTCTGAACATAGCAGAATTATACTCACTGATAGATTTAAAATCTTGTAGCCTTAGATGAGTCCAATCATATCGTGCCTGTGGAAGAACGACTATCTTCAGGTGGTCATATCTATCTTTCAAATTATTCCACAGTATGACTGGATTTTTAACAGTAAGATATTCCATTTTCAGGCCTTCATCAAGGTGATGGCGTAGGAATATCATTGCTTTGGCACGGTCTTGGTTTGATGCCTGATTTTTATCACGGATGGTGTCTGCCAGACCCATCGCATCAAGATGAATTTCAGCATCAAGCACCCAAGACATATAGCTTTTGCCCGATATATCCAGGGCTATAAATTCAAGTTTAGAAAGATTTGACATTATTTAATAAAAGAAAGTTCTTACCTCGTTCCTCTCCCTTTTTCTGAGCCGAGGGTCGGCCGGAATATTGTTATAAAATAAAGACTGTAAAGTAAAGACAAGATATAGAGAGAGACTGATATATTATTCGAATTCAAATTGATGTACATAATGAAATGAAAACCCTTCTATTTATAGAAGAAAGGAAGCTGCTGTGTAAGCTGCTACTGCAAGCTGTTGTGTAAGCTGCTACTGCAAGCTGCTGTGTAAGCTGCTACTGCAAGCTGCTGTGTAAGCTGCTACTGCAAGCTGCTGTGTAAGCTGCTACAATACCAGATATGGATAATCTTTTACCGAGAGTAATATTTATCCATAACCGGATATTGAAAGGATAAGCTTATTATACCCAGTATGGATAATCTCTACCGAGAGTAATATTTATCCATAACCGGATACTGAAAGGATAAGCTTATTATACTCGGTATGGATAATCTTCTACCGAGAGTAATATTTATCCATAACCGGATATTGAAAGGATAAGCTTATTATACTTGGTATGGATAATCTTCTACCGAGAGTAATATTTATCCATAACCGGATATTGAAAGGATAAGCTTATTATACCCCGGTATGGATAATCTTCTACCGGAGGTAATGTTTATCCATAACCGGGTACCGAAATGATAAGCTTCTTCAGGAGGCTTATTTCCAATAGAGTACTAAATAGATAAACATATTTACGGCGGAGTCATATACGGATAAGCTTCTTCAGGAAGCTTATTTACAACGGAGTATGAACATCCATAATATAATATATTTATAACAATATATTGTCAGTCAAAATTTTTAAGCTTAAGCCGTGAGAATGAAATAATCTTTTATAGAAACGTTTTATTTCAAATATGGAAAGCCGGATGAAAAAGAGTTTCATTTACATGATTCTTAATTCAGATGGATAATTTACATATTATATTCTTGTCAAATTAACTGGAGGTATATAAATTTTATTAAACTTAAATTCATAAGATAATTTAGATAATATTTTCAATTCAAGATATATTGGTCCAAATAAATATTACGGGCTAATAGAATTGAATTAATTATATAAATTTTATATATATATGGATTAGATAAAGAGAAATTTTCATAATCACTATCTTTTAGTAGTAATCAGCTATCTAGTATATTATACGGATTATAGATACCTTTTGTGTGGTTATAAGATGTATAAGATGTATTTAATGTATTTAAGCTAATGTATATATACATACTTGAAGTATTTATGTTTTATATGCTTTTGTACTAACAAATGCAAATAGTTTCGATCGAATTTTGTAGTTTACCCCCAAAAAATCCATTTTTTTTCTTCAGAAAAGGCTAGATTCTTGGGACTTTGTTTTGGCTGAGTACTCTGCCTACTTCCTAGTCATTTGAAGCTTTTTAGATATACATACTTGAAGTATTTATGTTTTATATGCTTTTGTACTAACAAATGCAAATAGTTTCGATCGAATTTTGTAGTTTACCCCCAAAAAATCCATTTTTTTTCTTCAGAAAAGGCTAGATTCTTGGGACTTTGTTTTGGCTGAGTACTCTGCCTACTTCCTAGTCATTTGAAGCTTTTTAGATTTTGTCGTGAAAAAACGGAGCAATTACTTATTTTTCACCCAAACCAAAAAAAGTATTTATACATATATTTACTATAATTTGACAACATATTTAATTAGTTTAAAATGTAAAATTGAGGTTTAGGTAGGGGACATGAAAGTACTGAAACACGCTTGGAATGTATGCCTATGTATCGCTAGATATGTGTTTTAATATATAGTTTAATATTTTAATTTTTCCTCAATTATGGACCTATAACAAACTAGGGTTGACTATAGTTTTTTTTTTGTGACATTAATTCTGTCTTAATTCTTTTTTGCTAGCTTAAAATGCACTTTTGCTTCTTACAAAATACATAAGTATATTCTTTTAGTCATAACTCTTAATAATTAAAGAAAAGTATGACTAGTCATCACAACTATTTGTCTATAAAAATTTTAAAGTGGACAACTCAAAAGTAATTAAAAAGGAAAAATATATCTATGACAAAACACTTACTTCTTAATCAAAAGGACAATTCATAGTACATTTGAGGTACCCAAAAGGCAAATCATTTATAATTTAAGAACTTAGATTCAAATGATTAATGAAAGAGTAGACCAACTTAAGCATGATTAGGAAATTATTAGGATAGATATAAATTAAATTAAGATTTTAAAAATAAAGAATAAAGGAATTCCAAGTCAACAATGACTAAGCATCCATGTGGTAACTCAACTAGCAAACATCCATATATATCATTGTGGAAATAATGTTGAAGGTGGATGGACTTTTTTTTAAACCACTGTTTGTATTTTGATTAAATTAATAAAAGTTTGCGGAAATAATTCGCGTCAAAAATTTAATGTACGTTTTTTAGAATTTTAAAGCAACAAAAGATCATCAATTTTAGTGAAAATTCTGGTGATTTGTCAAGATTTGTGCCATAATTGATGAAATTTTGTCCAATATGCTTTAAAATTTTGGCAATTTGGAAATTTTTTAAAATTTAGATATGGTGATTTTTTTCTCAAAACTTCTTTTTTCAAGGGTAAAAAAAATGAACAATAATACAAAAGCATCCTATTTTTATCATTCTCTTTATATTATTAGGAATGAGACAGATCAAGTTCTAAATTTGATGTGTTCAACTTTTGAGTTTTTAGGATTAAGTATATTGGAAATTATTTGCTCAGAATTTAATATATTTGTTAAAATATTGATAATTCTTCACATATACATATTACGTGTTAAAAATATTAGATTCAGTTGAACCGATTATTTACCCGCTATATATGTATTTTGCTTTCCTGGTTTAAAATCTTTGGTCAAGGTTGGGTGGAAGGTCAGGCTGTGATTGTAAAAGCTTTTCCAGTTATAATAGAGAACATCTAAGTACATTATTAGGAAATAAACTAGAGGTTTTAGCATTAATTGTGATTAAATTAGAGGGGTTTAATTAAGACTTAATAACAAGAATCTGATATGGTTCATTACTCGTGTGCACGACTATACTTTGCCTGCACTAAGCTACAAAATTTGAATTAATTCTTTTTGTTCTTGAATAGGGTTTGCACGTGCCATATTTTATGCTGAAAAAACAGTCTTTTTAATTTAAAAAAGGCACTTGTTTATTTAACTGTGAAAAAAAAGGATTAATTAAAAATGGAAAGGTTGAATAAAAATCCACAGTAAAAGACATATGTCACAGTTCCCCATATATAAAGCTAATAATTAAAAGAAGATATAACAGCGCTTTATTTGCTTTAAACCCACTTTCTTTTTCTGGGAAAGATTAAAGAAATCCAATTTAAATTACGTTTCTTGAATAATATTGACTCCGTTTTTTACGCTATGAATCGACAAATACTGAATGAATGTAGATAGAACTGGTGAAATGTTAATCTTATAGTAATGTTTTTGGTTCATAAATAATAAATAGCAAAATATGTGGACGTAGTAAGAACCAAGATTCCATATTAGGTGCATTGAACTTATTTCCGAATTTATTTCCTTCGAAACAAATCTTTTTTTTTAATTATTTTTTATTTTATGATGGGAGTGTCCCAAATTTTGTGAGTACCTGTTATCTCCAACCAGAACAAGCATCTAAATATGTCCATTGGGGCTTCGGCAAATAAAAAAAATATTACTTGATTTTTGGGGGCGAAGCTAACGTGTAAGTTACAGATTCGACTGAATTCATTAACTCTGGTCAAAATTGTGTATTTATCTTAAGAAATTCATTGGAGAGGTACAAATTATAAAAATAGTGCCCGATAACTTAATTAAATTGATAAAAATCTCGAATTATAAACTTTAAATGTTGACACTGCCTCTACATATTATTGACATCTTGACGAGTGTGTCGTGTTTATGAATTTTACTAAAATCTTAACTAGTAAAAAGGGTAGCCCGATGCACAAAGCATCCCACATCCACATAAGGTCTAGAGAAGGGCCGCACCTTAAGGCGTTTGATGTATAGACAACCTACTCTGATGCAAGACTCAGTGGCTAATTCCACAGCTCAAACTCATGGCATATTACTCATACGGAGACAATTCGACCGTTGCTCAAAGACTTTCCTAATAAAATCTTAACTAGTAAAAAGAGTAGTCTGTTGCACAAAGTATCCTACGCTCACGCAGATCCGGTGAAGGATCGCACCCTAAAACAGTTTGATGTAGGCAGTCAGTTCTGATGCAAGAATCAATGGCTGATTATACGGCTCAAACCCCTAACCTGTAGGTCACACTGAGACAACTGGATTGTTGATCCAAAGCTTCCATTCCAAAATCTTTACAAGTGCAAGGATTTAATCATTTATTGCATTTGACTTGACAAGTGCTTGAATGTTTGGGTTGATTATGATTTAATTTGTAGTGCTGCAAATATACTAAGGATCAACGACAACTTCTAGGAAGATATACTAAATCTTCTTTAATTAATAATTTTTTGAAGATATTAAAAAGGAAGAAAGGACAAGTCGTAATTCGAAAGAAGAATAATAGTTATGGGAAAGTCATGCTGTTATACTATTTTGGTTTGGAATTAAACTCACTGCTTTGTATATATATTGCTCATAAATGAGTATGGTAGAGCATACCTAATTCTTTTAGTTTTCATAAGTATAGTATTTGCTTTTTTACATTAAATGTGAAACTACTTTAGCTGAAAAATAAAAATTTAAAATTGCAACAAAAAAAATTAAGATAAAAAAATATTTTTTTGTGGGGGTGGGGGTAGTAGGGTGGATGGAAAAACTAAAATTTTTTTTTAAAAAAAAAAAAACTTATTTTTGGAGAGGGGGTAGGGTGGGTTGGTGAGGATGAGAAAGGTTCATGAGAAGGAGTTTTGGAAAATGTTTTCCCTTCTTTTGATAAGGAAAACATTTTCCTCCGATTGGAGGAAAATGAATTGATAAGGAAAATATTTTTCAAAATATTTAAGCCAACCAAACATGAGAAAATTGAAAAACATTTTCCAGAAAATATTTTCCTTCGTACCAAACACACCCTAAATGTGAAACTACTTTAGCTGAAAACTTCAAATGCATTCTGCAAATGTTTGATTGTCTGTTTTTTCCCCTTAAATTAAATTAACACATTATACTTTCCACACACATTCAATGCTATGTTCTATAACATATCTACAAAGGCATTGGATTTTGTCCAACAATTCACTCTTCAAAGTATAAATGTGTGGTCTATTTCATTAATTTGATCGATGAACTATAATGTATGAATGGAAATGAAGAGGAATATATAGAATACATGATAGAATTACATTTCTATTATGATTGCTTACTAGCTTATTTCTAGGCCAGTTTGAGTATATATTATATTTCTATTAAGATTGGCTTTTTATATATATATATATATATATATATATATATATATATATATATATATATATATATAGGGATAATTTCATATAAATACAACTCATTTTATCTGACTGTCCATAAACGTAGCTTTTGCTGTCACAAATTGTGACATAGGCTCGACCACTTGATTCAAACTTAAGAGTTGCATCTCTCCTAAGTGCAATAGAAGCTTACGAAATAACCTTTCTTGGTCATCCATGGATCCCTTGCACCAGGGGCGAAGCTACATGCATTCATGGGTGGTCGACTGACCACCCTTCGCCGAAATATTATACTATGTATAAAATATTACTTGTTATTAATTATAAATAGACTTTGAACACCCTTAAATAGTCCAATAGCAAATGTTTGAACACCCTTATTGAATTTTCTGGCTTCGCCACTGCCTTGCATGTACAAAGAACTACGCCCAATGATCTTGAAAATGGATAGTTTCGAATTTTGGACTCCCGCTTATCCCATGGGCAACCCTTTAAATTCAAAGGTCAAAGTGTTACCCATGAAGCAAACGGGAGGCAACTGTTAAACTTGAAATTCTGCCCAGGAACAAGCGGGGTCGAAAATCAAAAGTGGCGCCCCACGGGTTCTATTTGTGCAAATCACCCTTCCAAGTAAGTCTCGGGTGGTATATTTAAGCTGAGTTTCTTTTTCTCCTAATCACATGCATTATTTTCCATATAACCAAGTTACGTAAGAGATGAAAGACTGAACTGGTCCATTGCAGATGCTTGGGCTTGGTCATTTAGGCCCTTCTGATTTTTTGGGCAAAAACTCATTTCTATATAGCCCATCAGTCTAAACATATATCATTAGGTAGCCTAAAATTGCGATATACATTTTATAACCCAAAAGTAATTTTAGTGGCTAATCAAAATATTAAGCTGAGAAGAAAGAGAGTTGAGTCCATCGATAGATTTGGATTTGAGGAAAACGAGCAACTGGTCACGGGTCGGACCATTTGAACCCACTGCGATTAGACTCAAAACTACGTGGATCAACAAAGAGAAAAAAGACCATGTTGTTGTCCCCTTTAATTATCATTGGAATTCTGCTGGAGGTGTACTGTGATTCTTCATTATTAGTCGAAGATCATTCTCCAATCCCACTTTAGCCAATAGAAAAAAAAGGATTTATAGTGCATAGTGGAATAGACGATGTGGCTTCTTGAGTTTTGTGTTGAGCTTGATTGCGGCTTCTTCTGTTTTTTTTTTTTTTTTCATTGCGTTTAAAAATTTGTTTGGCCAAACTTCTAAAATCTAACTTATTTTGAGAAGTATTTTTTTTAACAATACCTTTTTAAAAAAGTACTTTTACAAAGAAGTAGTTTGTGTTTGGTTAATTAATTAGAAAAATATTTTTGAGCAATAATTAGTATTTGGCCAAACTTTTGAAAACTGCTTTTAAGTATATTTTTCTCAAAAATGCATATCAGAAAAGTACTTTTGGAGAGAAACTACTTTTTCTTGCTTCTCCTCAAAAACACTTTTTTCCTTCCAAAAGCATGGCCAAACACCTCAATTTTTGGCCAAAAATGCTTTTGGCAAAAAAAAAAAAATACTTTTGGACCAAAAAAAACTTGGCCAAACAGGCTATAAGGATACGCATACTTGGTAGCTGATCGATTCTCGAAGGTCCACCGTGATGGAGATTATTTGGGTATTTCTGTGATTGAGTTAGATTTTTGAAAAGTCAAAAAAAAAAAAAAAACACGTGTAAGTTCAAACGACGTTTAAGTCAATACTTAGCATAAAAGTATGGAAAATAGACTCTCCCTATACAAAAAATATAATAAATAGATGGTCACTATACACATATATATATATATATATATATATATATATATATATATATATATATATATATATATATATATATATATATATATATATATATATATATATATATATATATATATACACACACACACACACACAAAATAAATAGCAATTAAACGAAAAATATACAAAATAGGCCGTCACTATACAAAAATATACAGAATAGACATTTCGAGTTATTTATTGTAATATGTTTGGGCCGAAGGACCATTTCATTTATGTGGGAAAAAATAAGTACTATTAAAATTTTGAGTGGCTATAAATGGTAGTTCTTCTGCTTCTAGCTTGGAATTATTCACCTTCAGGAGCCTCTCGGGGAAAGAAAGGAAATTTTTCACATAAAAACAAGGGAAACTTACACACTCCCAAATTAGTCTCAACTTACCAACATTTAGTCATTAATCATAGATTTACTAAATCTAACCAACAACATATAAAAATTTAAAAATTAAATAAATAAGATTCTTTCTCTCAAAGAATCACATGCACAAATCACCTCCCATTTCTAAAGCATGATTAACATTAGATGCAAGACGAAAAAAAAATTCATGAATGAGGTAGCAAATAAGGTAATGAAATACAAAAAATAAAAATATACAATATTCCAAATCTAAGCAAAAAAGGTAATTTTTTAATTGGTATAGTTGAAATTCATTGAAAACATATAGATAAGTCAATATACAAAATTTGAGGAAGATTGAATGTGATTTGGACTGATTTTGTATCGAAATTCGAAATTAAATCGAGTTAAAGATTCTTCTGCGACACATGTATCAAATATGTATCATGCATGTATCTCACACACAGTTATGCATGGATATACATGTGATGCACAATTGATACAATATGATACATATGTGATACATATACGATACATAGTGTGATACACATCATTTTTTTTTTCATGTTCAATTTTATTTCGAATTTTCAATTCAAACCACCTCAAAACTTCACCAAATCATTCCAAAACTGATATTCAAGCTATTTAAGATGTACCCAAATTATTCTAATAACTCCCACTCAAAAGAAGAAGAAACATTATTATTTTTGGCTACAAGTAACTAATGGCTAATATTAGTAATATTTTATGAATTGATCAATTTTTGTAATAAGCTACTTATAAATGGACATAGCTGATAGTTTTCCTAAAAACTAGGCTCCCTGCTTTTCAATTTCACAGTCTATATTTTAATTCACAACTAATTAGCCCAAAAATAGTAGTCTAAGATTCAACATCCAACTCCAATATGTTCTTAATATTAGTATTCAATTTTTTAAAAACATTGACCAAGCTTTTAATTATTTTCAAACCAGTAACTGTGAATCAAATATTAGTTCAACAAATCAAATTTATTTAGATGGTAAAAATTAAATTTTTAACAATCTTAAATATGTGGCTTTAAATTTTAAATATAATTTTGCAAAAAAATTAGAGTGAGTATTATTTAAACTTATTAGAAATAGTATAAGGAGGTTGTATATAAAACTTGAAACCATTTAATGAAGATTTGGACTGATTTTGTAATCATCAAAGAAGTTCCCATACAGATGCTTATATAAATATATATAAAGTATATAAGATATTTTTATACACTCATACAAAATTATACATAGTTATATAAAAAACTGACTTCGTCTTCTTCCTTGGGTCTTTTTTTATATTTAACTCAAATCATGCTCAAATCTACTTCAAATTTAAAATTTGAACTCCTTTTGATATTTTCAATCAATTGGAACCATACACAATTTAACAACTAATAAACCCAAAAAATCCTACTTTCGATAGCGAAGCTTTGAATAACATTTAACTGTGGACTTCTACTCTTTAATTTTCTTACATTGCAATAAGTTAATGCAGGAGAAAAAGCAGTAATGGCGGACGACCTCTTGAATATTCGCAAAATATATGAGAATAAGAGAGTGAAAGCCCAAAAAAAAATTACCGTTACTAATTTACTATGAGTTAACGGGTGCAAAAAAAAAGAGATTTTTTCCTATCTATACCATATATGAAACCTTATTACAAAAAATGTGCATATTTGGTAAATTACCCGCCTTGTGCACTATTTTTCTATAATTTTTATACCATTCATTAATAATTTTTATACCATTCATTAATTAGTAATTAATAGTAGCTAAATCTTCCTAATATGACACGCTAAAAATCAGGAAAAAAATATCCTAATTGATTTAGTGTCCTTAACAGCTAAAATTCTTCCTAATATGCCGAAATCTAATAGTTACCGAATTTTGCTCAACCCACCATATTTTACCTCTGGTGTCTAAAACAGTGGCATTATTCTCTCGATTCTTCCCGTTAATATTCAATGGGGTCAATGCTAGGCGATTGGCCATCTTTTGACCCTCACAATTTCAGCCAACTTAGCCCTTCTGATCCCTCCACCCCTTCTGTAAGAACCCTTTTTTTTCTTTTTCAGTTTCTTGTAAATAAAAATTCAATCTTGATATTACTTACCCCTTTTCCCACTTTTTATTTTTATTTTTTTTAACAAAATTTTCTATTTCTTTTTATAAAATTCCTAAAAAAAACTACAAATAAACTACAAATCAGTTTTAATATTGTATAAAGTTGTATTATTTTTAAAGGTATCTACAAAATTACTACATTTATACTACATTAAACTACAAGGCGGGTAATTACTATATAATGGATTGAGTACAATAAACTACATTTAACTACAATTAAAATACATTTAACTACATAATAACTGAGAACAACTACAATAAAAAATATCAGTATAACTACAATTTAACTACAAAACCACTGAAAACAACTACAAATCTACCACAATATATAAACTACAATTTAACTACAAATATATTAACAATTCATATAAAAATATAAAATAACGACAATTAAACCTCAAAATTTATATAGTATATAGTTGTATTGTTTTTAAAGGTATCTAGACAATTAAAATACATTTAACTACATAGTAACCGAGAACAACTACAATAAAAAATATCAGTATAACTACAATTTAACTACAAACCCACTGAAAACAACTACAAATCTACCACAAATATAAACTACAAATCACTTTTAATATTGTATAAAGTTATATTATTTTTAAGGGTATCTACAAAATTACTACATTTATACTACATTAAACTACAATCTATGTTGGAAAAAATATTGACTACATTTTGAAAAAAATAGAAAAAAGTGGATTGAGTACAATAAACTACATTTAACTACAATTAAAATACATTTAACTACATAATAACTGAGAACAACAACAATAAAAAATATCAGTATAACTACAATTTAACTACAAAACAACTGAAAACTACAAATCTACCACAATATAACTATTAATTAACTACAAATATATTAACGAAACAAAAGAAAACCACGACTTCGATCAAAATTTGAAGCAACGATCAGCCAGCCCAGACAGAATCACGAGCCGCCTCGGACGGCAACAAGACTTCGAAACCCCCACATTGCCTCAATAGAACTAATTTAGAAGCAGGAACAAGAGCTCGGATAGCAGCAAAATAAAGGGAGATCTACAAGTTTCAGCGCCTCCACTTTGGATTGATTCAAACTAATCTTTGATTTCAATTTTTTTTTTTAAAATAGTGTAAAATTGACTAACCAATTTGGGAGTAATCTGGATATGTCGTCAGCTTTCGAATCTTTAAAAAAAGTGTATACAAGTGTGTGTGTGAAGGTGGGTGTGTTGAGGAAGATGATCCGAGGGGGGTGAGCTTTCGAATCTTTAAAAAAGGTGTATACAAGTGTGTGTGAGGGTGGGTGTGTTGAGGAAGATGATCCGATATGGGTGTGTTGTGTATTTTGGGCGTAACTTTTCAGAGTATATGCGTTCCTCCTCCTTGTGTATTTTCCTTAGCTTCCTTTTATAGATTAAGAGTTTTAGGGTTGGGTGTAATTTGGGAGATTTTATCCCTAAATACACTTCTATAATAAATGATAACTTAATTAATGCCTTAATTTGAATTATGGTACATAAATTGAAACTTGGTATGCTTAAATGTAATAAACACAAACCTTAAACATGGTTGGTAATAAGGTTTGCTATATGGTATACCCATGTAAAAATTCCAAAAAAAAAATTCAAAATATGTACCACCTAGGCCAAACTAGGTTAAAGCTTCAAATATGGGTCATTTTCGACGAGCCGAAAGGCCCAATTAATATCTGATGCAATTTTGCCGAAAACAAAAAAGAAAAAACTAACAGTATGCTGGATCCAAGTGATGAGTAGAAAACTAACTTATTTACTTCCTTGGATTAAACTAAAGGGTCAAACTTGCTTAACCCATCCATAAAGTTACAAAACCGTTATATCATAACACAAACCAAAAAAGCAAAATCGAAGTGTTTCAAGAGGCAGCAACATAACCTTTGCCCTTGAGCTGATTATGCATAAGAAAACCTTCATTTTGCTTAACATACCACTAATACAATAACGACCTTACCCCTACCCGCACGGAGTAGAGTAACATACCACTGAAAATATGTTAACTAACCCATGGCATATGTTCGGGTCCAAGTCCGGGCAGTTGTTTCTATCGGTCTTGTACATATGAGCAATCTCCGGCACCAAAGAATCATCAGGATTAGGGTCTGTTAGCAGAGCACATACAGACACCAACACCTGCAAGGAACAAATACAAAATAAACATGCCAGCCCTCAGTTGATCAATCGATCATGCTTAAAGAGGTTTAAAACAAAGAACAATTTGAATATATATCAAGTTTAAGAATTAGAAAAAAGAACACTATCATCATCATCAACAACAACAACAACAACAACAAAAAATAGGTGAAATCTCACTAATATGGTCTGGGGAGGATAGTATATACGCAGTCCTTACTGTTTCCAATAAACTCTCAGCTTAAGAAAGACTAAAATAAACAATAGAAACAATCAATATCAACAACAAATATCAGAAAGATAATAACAACAATCTAAGAGCCAGAAAATTAGTTGGAAGGAAGCAGTAACAATAAGTAGTAACCGTGCTGGTGGGAAGCATATCAACCACTAGAAACAATAACTAATTTCTTCCCACCTGCCTAAGCTTTGATGGGAGAAGTTACCTCGTACCTATAGTGGTGCAAAGTAGCAGGTATCCGGTGTAATAGTCGAGGTGTGCGCATGTTAACTCGGACACCATTATTACCCAAAAAAAAAAAAAACTAATACAATTTCATTTGGAAGGAGGATAATAGTCATTAATGTTACACGTTGAAGAAGAGAAAGATTAAAGTTTCTCATGTAAGTTCAATCTGAAAAAAACAGAAGTTTCATGTATATACTTTAAAGGACTACAAAACAAAAAGCAAGGTACTAAGCGAATGTATTTTAATCTCCTATGTTTGACTCACTTGTGTTAGTATAGGACAAGAACTAAATAATCGGACGTAAAAGTCCTCATGATCCACCATTGAAATACATTTGACAGTGTTCTCAGCAATACATGGATGATATTAGACTTGTGTACTCTTTGGATGTAAATAAGAAGCAAAAACAAAAGATTAAATCAGCATGAGAACAACAGGAAATGAACTTCACCGTGGAGATTGTAAGTGCTGGGCTCCACTGTTCCTTCAAAACGTCAAGGCAAATGCTACCATTGCTGTTGATATTTGGGTGGAAAACCTTTGTCCTAAAAGCTATCTGCACATTTATCGCGTATTATTATATAAATTTGTCCAAGAAGTCAAGAAGTGTCATTATATTATATAGTATATATATATATATTTTTCCATTGGTACATTTGTTGAACTACTTCTATACCAATGTACTTATCCAACTGAATCTAACATATAAACTGGACTTCTTCTAGACCAATGTACTAAGCCAGTCAACTATTCATATCAATTGCAAGCAGTTCTCTCCCTAGCAAAATGAGCTTCAATATCTGTACATGCATTAAAAGATTAATATGAACAAAATACTTATTAACTCAATGGTACTGCAGATTTACAAGCCAAGAAAACGAAAATGATAGGTTCTTTGATTCTGTGAAAAGAATCCTTTGCACAATTTAAACAATTAGGAGCCTATGAGCCTGTGAAGGGGAGCCTTGACGTAACTAGTAAAGTTGTTGCCATGTGACCAGGATGTCACAAGTTCGAGCTATGAAAACAGCCTCTTATAAAAATGCAGGGGTAGGGCTGTGTACGATAGACCCTTGTATTCTGGCCCTTCCCGGACGTTGCGCATAGCGGGAGCTTAGTGCATCGGACTGCTCTATCAGGCAAGTCATAAAGAAGTTTGTGTGCTTCATGCTATAGGAAGAATACCTTGGGTGGCTTAAATGGATAATCAGGTGGAAAATGAATGGTAACAAGAAATATTCCACCGGCATAGGGACTATCAGGCGGACCAATAATTGTTGCTTCCCAGTGAAACAAATCGTCAGCAGCAACTGGACCTAAATACAAACAACAGGAAGCAAAAGCATAACAATCAGAGAACTCTTCAATGCAACCTTAAAGACACATTTTTACTTGTTATTTGGGCATTTAGGCTTAGTGCAAGCATTCCTACAGAGCTTGCCTAAAAAATGTGGAAACACAAAAGCACAGAGAACCAGAGAACCATATTACAGAACGTAAACAATTTCAAGCATGAGCATGCAGGGGGAGAGCTAGTTTGTATGTTACGGGTTCAGACGAATATAATCCAATAACTTTTAACCAAATCCTATATTTGTTTTACAGAATTCACTAAAAATATGTAGAAAATCTTAATTAAGGATCTAGTAACTTAACAGAACTAGAATCCTAAACTAATAAACTTGAAATCCGGACTCCACCTATGTAAGCATGGACATGGTAAGTTGGGGAAGACAATCGTACTCGTCTACCCTGTTTACCTCATTTCCAAACATTAGAACCTTGTCCCGTGGAGCCCCCCAAACCCAAACTGGACTTGTATGTTCCTTTCGCCAACCTTCCTAAACAAACAAATATGTTCAAGGTCAAGTTCTTTTTTCTTTTGTTTTGTTAAGGTTGAAAAACTAATTCATACACCAAAAGATCATACTTTACCTTCAAATTACATCTCAAATCAATTCCACCCTTCCCCGCCATCAAAAAGCCAAACAAGATAATTTACTCCACAAGGCACTCATTTTTGAAATTAATTGGTTTGGTGTAAACACCGGTTGCAAATAAACATTTACATGTTGAACCTGTTACATGCATTTAACTCACATTATCACATATTACGCTCTTGCCATTACACCAAAAGATCATACTTTACCTTCAAATTACATCTCAAATCAATTCCACCCTTCCCCGCCATCAAAAAGCCAAACAAGATAATTTACTCCACAAGGCACTCATTTTTGAAATTAATTGGTTTGGTGTAAACACCGGTTGCAAATAAACATTTACATGTTGAACCTGTTACATGCATTTAACTCACATTATCACATATTACGCTCTTGCCATTAAACCAAAGCTCTTGGGACAAAGTAAAAGGAAAAGAAGGTTCCAGAAACAAACCAAGAGTGCAAAAGACAGCAGGATCTTTCACAAGATCCTTGAGCTCTTTTAGAATCCTCTTGGACGCCATCCTCGATCAATCTCTACAAAAAATAAGTAAAATAACCCATATCAACTCTATATATAAATAATAAATCAAGTCAAACCTTTTTATAACAACCTCAGTTGTTCTGGACATTTTTCGGTTGTTATAGCGAGTATTATTATAGAAATATATATACATATTACATCATGAATAATTGGTTCTAAAGAAAATCTGACTATTATAGTGAAGTTATATTATAAAGGATGACTGACAATACTAACGATTTCTCTATAGAACATTGAATGGTGAAATTAGCTCGCGATAACGCTCAACCACCCGCTCATATCCGATGATGATATTGTCACTGAGGATAGCGTAGCATGTAAAAGGAGCTCTTGGAAGAAACCTTTTCTTCTTGGCAGATTTATCAACCTACCCGAGGCAAGGAAGTAAAGCAACCAATAGCATTTTTACCTACTATGCTTTTCACCGGGTGAGCAAAAAGTAGTTACCTTTAGCCCGGTCTTCCTTATTAATTATTGATAAGGCACAGGGGAACCATTATTATAGAGAGGTTTGACTGTTAATAAAGAAATAGGAATTTTTTAATTGTATTCAAACGCGCAATGAATAATTCGTTCCTCAACAAATACAACCAAGGCGAAATACAGAAATACAAAAAAATAAAATATTGTTACTGGGAGTTAAAATCAAGAAATCCACTTACTGAGTGTGTGTTCTAGCCAACTAAGTTAAGAGAGCTTGTTGCTTTTTTGTTGCGATTCAAAATAATTGATTTCTTATTTTAGTACTACAAGTAGATTTCATAGCTTTTGGTTCGCTATCCCGATCATGATTTTCCTACCCCAGAGGGCAAATGGAAGGAGACGTCGTGCAAGCAACTTTGATTGCTATAAAATTCAAATATAACTACGACTGGTAATTTTCTAAGAGTATAGCTACAAACAGTAAATGCAATATACTCCCTCCGATACCTTTCTAAGTTAATGTGAAACCATTTGACTGGGCACATAGAAAAATTTTTGAACTTGTATTGCAAAATGAGGAACATATATGTTATGTGATTATAAATTATTGAATAAATGTAAAATTATTTACCAATAAAGAAAGGATTTATTATTTATTTTTTTTGGCAGAACAAAATAAGGAAATAAGTAAACAAAAATTGAAATAGAGGGAGTATATATTTGTTGTGCCGCATAATTTTTCCCAAACATACATGCAGAGAAGACATGCATAGTATAAAAAATCAGAACTAGAGAAAGAGAAAGAAGAGAAAAAATTTTTTTACCTGAGAGATTAACCTACAAAGATGCAATTTTCAGATTCTGAGAAGCGAACAGTACAATGTTAGAACTCAGAACTTTTTTTAATTTTAATATAAAGGCTTTCGTATCTCTGTTGGCCGACTTACAGCTACGCCCCAAATGGTTTGTAATTTTTACACTTAAATCCCTTTATTTCTTCAATAACTGAAGTATACGTCCAATTTATGTTCTTTCTTTTCGCAAATTTTTACTTGTAGAACTTGTTATAATTTATGTAGATGCTAGTTGTAGTATTTAATAGTATCATAGGGTGGAAATTAAGTGATTTAATTAAGGAAAATTTACATAAGGCACTATATTTTAGTAATATTTAGCCATCTATAGATATCATTTGCTATATTGCGGATTATAGATATATTTTATGTGGTTATAAGATGTATTTGATGTATATAAATTATTGTATTCATGAATACAGTAGCAAAAATAGGTGTGAATCAGGGAAGTCCACATAATCAGTTGTTGTATTCAAGTGTATTCGACTGTATTCATGGGGTGAAATATGAGATTATAGTTGGATAGATTAATGTATTCGGCTGTATTGACGGTGTGAAATAGGGGATTACACTATTTTTAAAACGAAAAGTGAATCAATTAACATGATATACTCCTAATATAACTCAATTATAACACACAAAAATTATATTTTCAGTAAATAAAAAGATTCTCAAACGAAAAATACTCCAAAAACATAGCAATCTTCAGAGAAATTATATAATACATCTGAATACACAAATTATATCAATTAAAAAAAATATATGAATACATTCATGGCATATATCAAGACAGTGAATACAATGAAATACATAAAATACAACAGGATACATTGAAATACAATGAGAGAAAAAAGATACTAAATACAATGAAATACATGGAATATAATGAGATACATTGAATTACAATAAAAAAGATAGTGAATACAATGAAATACATAGCAAATCAAGTTGCTCAGTCCCACACTCCGTCGTCTTTGTTCAAGAACAAACCCTAATTTCCGGCGAATCTGCTGTAGCAATGTTTGAAGGTCTTGTTTTTTGTGGTTGAAGTGACGGTAAGTCCCTCATTCATTGCCTTAACAACATCCTTATAGGCAAGAGTATTTGGGTAAGCAACATTCTCTCGAAATTAGGAACGTTAATCTGTCCAAAGAAATTCATGATCACCAAATGAAGCTCAAAATTGCAAAAAACAAAATTTACATAAGTACGCTAATATAGCTCGGAAAATATGAGAAGTGAAAATAAAAAGAACAAATCCTAAAGGGTAAGATAAGAGAGAATTACCCTTGAATAGATTCCAACTCAAAAATGGAATTGAGTATGAATTGAGAGAGAGAAGAGAATGAGATTTTATTAACATTCCATCTGCATAATCCTCAATTACAAAGGAGGCTCGATTATATGCTAAGGAATTTGGGCGGGAATATTAGTTAGTAACTAACTTCCGGAAGTTTCCAAATCCTAACTAACATTTAATTAACTTCAACTAACTCGGATCACTTAACTACTTGGATCATTTTAACCACTGAAATTAGAGAGTAAACTAATCACTAAGCTAATAGGATCATAAAAATACTCCCCCTTCGAAATCCTTGTCCTCAAGGATTAAAATGGGGAAATTTGAGCTTGAAGGAGTGCAGATCTTCCCAGGTATTGTCTTTCGATGGGGCATTGAACCAT
>JASVEL010011093.1:0-133107 GCA_032618575.1 Nicotiana noctiflora
CTTTAATGAAATTTTAGCTATGAGCTATTATGATACTGTGTCCAAGGGGCTTATATGCATTCATGACAATGAATAAATCGGGATGCACGCCGCAGCATGAGTGATACTGATATTGCGCTTGGGCTGTAGGATCCCCACTAGAGTTTGAACCCCCACAGTGAGCGCGGGCACCTTTGCATGGATCGGGCTGTACACTACAACGTCATATGCATTGCATTGCATACATACATTAGCTTTACTTGTACTACGTGGCATGACATTTAGCACTCATACATTACTGGCATACACGTGGTATCTGCCTTATTGTCCAGATACCTTGGTGGAAATTGTTAAGGAGTGCTGAGCCCAATGGGCTGATTTGATTGCATAGTTGCACTGTTCAGGTTCTACCCAAGTATTGATCTATTATAATGAAAGGAAGAGATGTTAAAAAGAGATTTCTAAATAATCTACTTACATATGTTAAAAAGGAATACCATGAGCATGTATTTCAGTTTAAAAGATGATTCTGTATGTTTACAGCATGAGATAATGCCTTGTGTGGTTTTCTTTCCCTTGGCATTATTTAGTTTTAGTACCACTGAGTTGGAAGTACTCACTCGACTCTCTGCACCATGTGTGCAGATCCAGGTACTTGGGAGCTTAGCTGAGCTTGAAGCTGATATTGAACTCCATTTGGGATAGTCGAGGTAGTTGCCTGGCGTCCGCAGGACCTGACGCTCCTCCTCGTTACTCTGTTATTACTTGTTTAAATGTGCATACTCTTAGACTTGTAGAGTATTTACAGTATTGACTAATATTCTGATAGAGGCTCTTGGCTCGTGACCCAAGATCTTTGGGAAGTTATGTTGTATTTTTGGGAGATTTTTCTGGATATTCTTAATACTATCCGTTTGATATTGTTTTCCTTCACTGTTAATGACTTAAAATAAATGATTTTGAGCTTTAAGCTCGGGATGAGAGTGTATTTGGTTGAGCTGGCCTCGCAATGTGCTGGGCGCCATCACGACCGGTTTTGGGGTTGTGACAAGTTGGTATCAGAGCCTAGGTTACTAGGCCTTATGATTCTTGAGCACGTTAGAAGTGTCTCATGGATCAGTACATAGACGTCTGAATTTATCCTCGGGAGACTGCAGACCTTCTAGTTAACACTTCACATTCTTGGAATTCTTATCGTGCGTACTTGATTCATCTTGAGATGTAATTCTTGAAATTCCTTCCACAGGTCTATATGCGCACTCGAGCGCTCAGTAGTATAATTGCCTTGATGGCTTGTGACTCCCCAATCGAGGGGCGAGATATAATTTCCGTGAGTTCATGTTGGGCCAGTCGGGAGGACTTGAGGCCAGACCTTTGTCTATGGCTTGAGCACCAAGGTGTTGATTTTGCGAGCTGGTATTATGAAATTTATATTATCGTTATTGTCCCTAATCGTGGAAATGACAGCTTGATAATGGATGAGCTGTTAGGTGTTAGACTCTTATTGTGATCTGTTGTGTAGCCCCAAGCTATGGGTGTGGTGAATATTTATCATATCTTTTAGTTGGAAGGTAAAGTGCACTACGTGTGGTAGTATTAGTTCAGACTCGGGAAGACCGAATTGGTTGTGCTATGTGTATTTTGGTAGAAGGTATTCGATATATGTTATGATTCGAGCCAGTGCAACGCATGTATTAATTTTGATAGTATAACTCGTATAGTATTGAGATTAATGTTGTTGACATACATTGTGATGTCTTGTCGAGTTGTGGACGTATTGTTAGGATGGGTTTGGTGATTCTCGGGCAGGTGGATAGGCTCAAATTACAAAGGAAACTCTTTTAAAATTTTTGGGAAAATTTGTGACTTAGAAAAGATTTTGTCACCTAAAGAGTGGGCCTAACTGTTGCGTCTGAATGAATGCAAGAATTGCAGAAAAGTTGAGATTTCTGATGATTCGAGTCTCCGCCAAAGCTTGTATATTACTTGAGTTTAATCTCACTATAATAGTATGGCATCATTTGAGTAAGAATACCATGAGTGGTTAAAGGTGCTTTGATATATGGCCTCGAGCCAAGTTGGGGAGGTTGCTATTGACTAGCTGATTGCACTACTGTGTGCTATGTTGGATCTATCTCTAAGTATGTTGGAAAATTTTGGTAAGGGTTATATGGTGCGTTGTAGATGTGAAGAAATACTAGGATATTTGAGACTGATGTTGATAATGAGTGCTGGGTGTATAGAAAAGAAAGATAGCTATTTGTATCTTTAAGTAATCATGTTATGCGGTGTCAGAATCCTAACAAGGCATGAGTGGTTATGTTCAATAAGATAGTTGAATTACAGCTGAATAAGGGTGAATGATGCCCGAGAATGGTTTTGCGGTGTTCAATATTTTACTTGTAACAGTCAGGTGCCTTAATATTGTGCATGTGGATAAAGATTGTGGTTTTGTTAGAAGGAATCAAGACTTTTGACATGTTACGTTAATGATGGGATTCTATGTATCCGTACTGGAAGGTAATGATAACGAATTCAGGATCCCAGGAAGTTCTTCAAAGTAAGATATTATAGAATGTGGTAACCTGAGTCAAGGTATTGTGATGTTTCAGTAAAGAAGAATATTAAATTAAAGATGAATCAGAAAGAAAATTAGGATAAATTGAATAGCTTGATAATAAACCAAAATGGTATGATAAGGATATGATTAATTCTTGGTATGTGTTTGAAGTAATGAGTCTTGCAGGTATTGTAAAACAAAGCTCTTGAGTGTTGGCAGTCGCGTAGCTCAATGTGGGTAGGAGGACTCAATCCTGGCAAATTAGTTTGTACAATGGAATTGGGAGGAAGAGTCCTTGATGTGTTTTACCATGGTCTGAACATGAGTATATCTTCTGTTTGTATGCGAATCTTGGAATGTGTAATTATTTTCTTCTATATGGGATCATGAAAGTCCTTGACTAGTTGAGTGCGTCGATGTTTGCGACGTAACAGAAGAATATAAATTTCCATGTTATCTTAGTGTGGTATAGTATATGCGATGTGTTATGGAAAGTTGATAATGGCGTATTCAAGGTTTGGGTTCAGTTCATAATATAAGGGTAAGTCATTAGAATTCTGGAGCAGCACGGGTAGCTGTAGATAATTTGAGAATCGATCTTTCAGGTGACTAAGGAAAATGGTGCTGCCATTCTAGTGATTTGGCATGGTATATGTTCAAAAAGGTCAAGGTAATGTAGACTGATAATCTCTAGTGGTATCGTGGTATTCTGTTGCTAGAAAGACTGTAATAATTGAGTCGTTGATGGCATAGTGAAATTTTTGAATGGCTTTCGTGGTATGAATGGATGCTTGATGTGTGTTATATATTCATACGATGGAGTGTGGAATTAGGCATAGTGATTCATGTGCTATATATGTGTTGCAGACTAGAAGTTCTCGTATTCCACCTATGCAGTAGTTGTATATCATGTGTATCGGCATCGTTTACCAGTTAATGGAAATTGGAAGCCCTAGAGGCTTTCTCTTTGCTTGATATGATGAATTTGGGTTAGGATACTTGTTTGCAGGTTGTCATAAGTCAGGTTGTCTAGACTAATGTGATATGGGATATGTTTGGAATGCCACAAATTGCATAGCAGAGTACATCAGAGTACGCTCCAGCAGGGTAGTTGTACCCCAGGACCAGCGGACGGCTAGTAGGTATTGCTTTGTCAGTTGGGCCTTCGTGGCAGATATTAGTGCAGAGGTTTCTACCATTGATTCAGTTCCGGTATTAAGGAACTTTGTCGGATGCGTTTCTTGTGGCCGAGCTTGAGGTTATATATATGTTTAATATAATGAGAAAATTGACTCGATGTGCACTTCCTTTTGTGAGAATTTTGTGTGGATCGGGTGGCACGCCACCACGGGTTATTTTGATCGAGTGGCACGCCACCACAGGTATGGTATCTAGATAGGGTGGCACGCCGCCACGGGTATGTCATTGGAGCGGGTTGCACGCCACAACAATGTGATGTGGAGAATAGTTTTCTATATGTTACCTTGTATACAATACTTTCGGGCTTCTGAGGAAAAGTCTATATTCGGTATTGCTCGGCGAATAACGCATGGGTTGTGTCCTTTCAGGATTCGATAGAATATATTAATTGTATCACCATGGGTATGATTGATTGCTTGAGTTCAAGACCTAAATATGTGCGTAGCTGACCGTTTTGAGCATAGTGACTTGAGGTGCTTCACGGGTAATAGTGTTTGGAAAGAAACATGAGTTGTGGCAAGGCCACATGATGTTATGACCTTTCGAGGAGGATTCATATACTCTATTTCTATGATGTGAGATGGGATCTCAGTTCTATATTATGATGGTACATAGGAATTGAATTACAACTCTTTTGTTTGAGTCAGTTGTCATGATTTGAGTATGTTCAGACGTTTCTTATTGGAGCCTGTGTTGTGCTCATCGTGGCTTAGGTCGTTGTTGAGGTGTCATGTCATCAGTGTGGTGTGTTATAATTAAAATGATCATTGGAGTAATTAATGAGTGCAGGAATGTTTGGCTCCGAAATCTGTTATAGTATTAGTCAAAAAGGTAATGGATTCATAAATTATCGACCTTAGTGATGGGTTCAGTATATCACGTGTTTCAGCTGTCGTGGGCAGTATATGAAGATGTTGGAATAAGACTTTATCTAATGAGAAAGGTTTTTCTGTTAGAATTTGGTTACTATGGCCAAATACTGTGAATGGATGCCATTGTCTCGAGTGTTTGGGTGGTGTAGTACATCATATGATCTCACTCGGAGTGGTGAGTATGGGTTATTACAGTTGCTTCGGGTGTCTTCTGAGTATAGACGTGGGATTCGGATCTGGTATATGATTTTGGAAAGTGCAATGTGGTCTATGGTTCAGATGGACAGTGGAATTCCAGCTATATTGTGTTATCGGACTTATGATATATAGGGTGACGTGGTATCACCCTGATTATATGCTTGGTAAGGTCATTCAACTATTGGGTTGCTTCAAGTACAACTATGAGTCCGCTCGAGGACGAGCTTTTGTTTAAGTTGGGGAGAATGTGACGACCCAGTCCGTCGTCACGAGAGTTACTACCCCGTTATCCCCTCATTATGTTGTTTCATGTTTCTATACATGTGTTAGATTCTGTGGGGTGAATTCGGATTAATTCTGGTTGAAAATAAGGCATATAGCCTTTTAGATTGAAGCTTGTTCTGAAAAGGCAACCTGATGTTGACTATATGGTTAGAGGGCTCGGAATCCAATTCTGATGATTCGCCTAGCTTCGGGAGGTTGTTTGAGACTTAGGGAAACAATTGGAATTGAATTTGGATGTCCGGTATAGAAATAGGCTTGAATTGGCAAAGTTGCAATTTTTGCGAAATCCGGTCGATAGGTAAGATTTTAATCTGGGAGTCGGAATGGAATTCCGACAGTTGCTATAGATTCGTTAGGTGATTTGGATATGTCAGCAAAGTTTTAGTTCATTCGGACATCGTTTGGTCGGGTTTTTGATAGAAGGTAGGTTCCAGAAGTTTTGGATGAATCTTAGGCTTGAATCCACCTTAATTTGATGATTCATGTGTTTGGGGGTATGTTTTTATGATTGGAACAAGTTCACGTGATGATTTAGAGTGGATGTGTATTTTTGTTTGAGGTCCCGGGGCCCTCGGGTTATTATCAGAAGGCGAAATGAAGGAATTTTGGTGGTTGCATCTGCTGGTATTTATTGCAGCAGTAGTTTTCGCTTCTGCGGATTAGGGACCGCAGAAGCGACAAAATGATCGCTGATGCATTCCAGGGCTGTCAGTGGAATTTCCACATGAGCGTGTTGGTTATCGCAAAGGCGGGCCTGCAGAAGCAGGCCATGGTCCGCAGAAGCGGAAGTTGGACGCTTAGGAAGACCTCGCGGAAGCGGAGAAAAATCCGCTTATACAATCTCGCAGAAGCGAGTTGTGAACCACAGAAGCGGTCTTGGACTTAAAGAAGGTCGCATAAGCGACTATATTTTGGCAGGAGCAGGCTCGCGGAAGCGAGCCTAGTGTCGTAGAAGCGAAAATCGACCTGGGTTTAATGAACAGTAAGGGGTTGAAATTTCAGAAATTATAAAACATTTGGGGCTTCGAACTAAGAGGCGATTTTGGCAATTTTGAGGATGAAATCGAGGGAATTCATCAGGTGAGCACTCATGGACTCAATTTATATTAATATATTGATAAATTATGGAATTTACCTCTTAAATTGGAAGAATTAAGGTGTATCAATGCGGGATTTTTGCTCTAAGCCTCGTTATAGTATATCTATGATTTTAGTGGGCAAACGGAGTCCGATTTTGATAAACTTTATATGTATGGACTTGTGTCGAGATAAGGATTCTGAAAATGTAACTTTTCTAATTTTTCGAGAAGCGAGTCTAGGGCTCGGGTTTTGCCAGTTTCGATATTTTTCATGTATTTCGATTGTTTTCGACTGGGTGTTGTTCCATTAGCCTATTTTGATATATTTGTACTGATTTTGGCTAGTTTTGACACGTGTGGAGGCCGGTTTGAGGAGCTAAGGTGTCACGGGCTTGAGTTTTTGCCGGATCGAGGTGGGTAATACTTGTAAATGATATCCTGATGGTTAGTAAACCCTGGACTAGCACATCATAGTGTTGTATTAAGGTGACTTGCACGCCGGATAACGGTTGTGGGGTAGAGCATCGTTGGGGGTTGTGACTTTGTCCATCCCGCTTAATAAAATTACTACCTAATTGCTTGAAATTTAATTGACACCCTAATAAAGATATTAATTATCATGAACCAGACTAATTATCATGTTTTGGACTTCGTGTCGAATATTTGAATCCTTTAGGGATTGGTATCACTGTTTTAGAAATACCGTGCATACTTACATCTCAATAAGGTTTTTAAATGGTATTTTGCTACTCAACATTTTTATAAGATTTGAAAACTTAAGTGAGGCTTTAATGGCATTTTAGCTGTGAGCTGTTATGATACTGTTGCCCAAGGGGCTTATATGCATTCATGACTATGCATGTATCGGGCTGCACGCCGCAGTAGGAGTGATATTGATATTGCGCTTGGGCTGTAGAAGCCCCTTCGGAGTCTGAACCCCCACAGTGAGCGCGGGCGCTTTTGCATGGATCGGGTTGTACGCCACATCATCATATGCATTGTGTTCCATACATATATTGGCTTTGCTTGTGCTACGTAGCATGACATTTATCACTCATACATTACTGGCATACAAGTGTTATCTGCCTTATTGAACAGATACCCTGGTGGAAATTGTTAAGGAGTGTTGAGCCCAAGGGGCAGATTTGAGTGTAGACTTGCACTGTTGAGGTTGTACCCGGGTATTGATCTGTTATAATGAAAGAAAGAGATGTTAAAAAGAAATTTCTAAATAATCTACTCACATATGTTAAAAAGGAATACCCTGAGAATAATCTACTCGTACTTCAGTTTAAAAGATGATTATGTATGTTTATAGCATGAGATAGTGCCTTGTGTGGTTTTCTTTCCCTCATCATTATTTACTTTTATTATCGCTGAGTTGGAATTACTCACTAGAATCCTTGCACCATGTGTGCAGATCCATGTACTTGGGAGCTTAGCCGAGCTTGAAGCTGATATAGAGCTCTATTTGGGATCATCGAGGTAGCTGTCTGGCATCCGCAGGACCCAACACTCCCCCTTGTTACTCTGTTATTACTTGTTTTATTTCACGTACTCTAAGACTTGTAGAGTATTTACATTATTGAATAATATTCTAATAGATTCTCTTGGCTTGTGACCCCAGATCTTTGAGAAGTTACGTTGTACTTTTGGGAGATTTTTCTAGATTTTCTTAATACTATCCGTTTGATCTTGTTTTCCTTCACTGTTGATGACTTAAAATAAATGATTTCGAGCTCTAAGCTCGTAATGAGAGTGTATTTTGTCGGGCTGGCCTAGCAATGTGCTGGGCGCCATCACGATCGAGTTTTGGGGTCGTGACACCTGGTTACTCCGCATGGTACAGAAGAGATTATGAGCATGAAAGACTAATGAAGAGACCTCACATTCAAGAATTTGCCGAGCTGTCAAAAGCGCGATGGGATTGGTTGGCTAAAGAGAACGAATACCGAGCCAAAATATGTATATTAGAAAAGTAAGTTCAAGACCTCAAGTTCAAAAGCATATTAGAAATGGCGGCCGATGAGGGTGAGAAGAAAAAACTAATTAAGGAAGATGAGGCATTAAAAGCTCAGATTCTGAAAATTAGAGCAACAACTGAAACCCCTATTTGACATGCCCAGGATGAAAAACTGATTGATAATTTGCGGCGAAAGGTGAACGACTATAGTTTTGATCTGGATAAAGCCAAAAAATAATTAATCGGTGTTAGGAAACAGTTGGCTAGAAATGTTGAAGAAAGGGCTTGTATGATCCAACAATTGAAAGAAGAACATAATATTGAAGTTATTCGGTTGTGTAAAAAGATTGTCACTGCCGAGGTCAAAAGTAGCAAACAAGTAAAAGAGTTTGACATAGAAAGAGAACACTGCTATATGGCTATGGCCCGGTTGGAAATGGAACTGCAGCAACTTCAAGAGAAAAGTCAACAGACTCTGGATGCTCGTGCCAAACAAATAGAGAGGTTACTCCAAGGGAAAGGAATGATTAGAGAAAGAATTGTCATCATTGCTCATTATATCGATCGGAAATGCCAGATATACGAAGATATGACCCAGTCCACATTTGTCGCCTCAGTAATGAATTTGAAAAGCAAGTAATGAGAGGTTTAGATAAACTTCAAAGGGGACTTGAATATAGGCCCGCGGTAAGGCCGAACAATGTCTCGCGGGCACTATGATCTTTAATGTATTCTTAGGACATGCATTTTGAGTTTGTATTTTTATTTCTGCATTTTTAGATGGTAGTAGTATCATTAGAGTATTATCTTTGTAATTAGTGATTGTTTATTAATAAAGTTGAGAACTTCCAAATTTTTCGTTATTCTCTTTATTCAAATACTTGTGCGATAGGCAAACATGTAGGGCCGAACAATGAAAAATGAAAAAAAAAGGAAAAGGAAGAAATGAAAAATGAAAAATAAAAAAGAAAACATCGGTGGTAATAAATATAAAGAAAAAAAAAATCCGAAAACAAAAGAATTGGCAAACCAACAAAGACAACAAGGCCGGGATGACGCATATTGCTAGGCAAAATTGTATTCTTAATCTGTAATTTTGACCCAGTATGGCCTAACTACTAACAAGTTTTGTCGTTGTTGAGTAACAGATAGGTGGTTAGTAACTGGCATTCTGGCAACTCACCATTACAACATTCGTTCCAAGAATATGACAAAGGCAATTACTCAGGAAATTGAAGCAACAGTCATGGATCCAGTACCAGACGATGAAGTAGTGGATGTGAACAGTATGAAAGAGGAGATGTATAAGCTCAAACAAAAAATGTCCGAGATGTACCAGGCTTGGGACGAAGGGACAACGTTTAGCCACATACCCGGCCAACCCCACATACATCCCTCCACCAGTCCCAGCACAAGACCCACCAACTATGAACTCATCCTCCACTTACCCCACATATACACCATACTATGCAACCACATTACAAGCACCACCTCCAATCCCTACACAAATTCCACCACTACCACCACATGTTTCTCATGTATATGTAGCTCCACCACCAGCCACCCTACACAAATCATCCAGTGAACCATTATTCCACGTCTAAGACAACCATTATTACCCCCAGGAACCAACTTTCGACAGCATGATTCTTATACCCATCTCATTGATATGGCTGAAGAGGATAAACCACCTAAAAATCTTGAGCAGGAAGAGATGGATAGAAAGATGAAAAGCCTCGAGCAATCATTCTGAAACATGCAGTGCTTGGGTGGTCAAATAAAAGTAGCTTACAAGGATTTATGTCTATTCCCTGAAGTGCAACTGCCAGCAGGATTTAAGCTACTGAAATTTGATCTATATGATGGCCACGGCAACCCAGTATCACATTTAAGAGGGTTTTGTAGCAAGTTGTACAGAGCCAGTGGGAAAGATAAGTTACTCATGGCTTACTTTAGCCAATGTCTTAGTGTTTCCGCTCTCGAACGGTATACCAGGCAAGACCATACCAGGTGGTTTATTTGGGATGATCTGGCCCAAGGGTTTACAAACCATTTCCAATACAATTTGGAAATTATTCCAGACAGGCTTACACTGACAAAGATGGAGAAAAAGCCGGGAGAAAGTTTTTGAGAATATGGCTTTAGGTGGATGGAGCAAGCTGCTCGGGTAGACCCACCTATGAAGGAGGGAGAGATGGTAGACTATTTTCTGCAAGCTTTAGAACAAACATACTATGGCCATTTAGTATCTGCTATTGGGAAAACATTCAACAAGGTAGTTAAAATGGGAAGCTTGGTTGAGGAAGGTTAAAGTCAGAAAATATTTATGAGCTATTCGTCCATCAAAGCTACGAACAAGGCAATCTAGATAGGTACAGGTGGAGCAATCGGGAAAAAGAAAAAGGAAGAGATGGCAGTCATAGAAGGGAGGTCTTGGTCCAGGAGTCCCGATCCATACTACCATCAGCCTCGCCCACATCAACCCTATCCACAAACACCATATGGCCCACCACAACACTATTACCCTCCTCATGTTCCACAAGTTTCTGTACATCACGCTCAAACCTACCCATCACCTTCTACTCCATGGCGAACTCCAGCACCTCAAAATATTTACCATACCTAAAACACGTACCCGCTGTGAGAGTTGAAGTTCAGGCTCTCGAGGATCCTAATATAACACAGAACCCTCTGCCTATGCACCACGAGACACAAATGGTAGAGGTGGTACAAGAGGGAAATTGTAAGAAGCCCTCTCAGGCTGTAATGATGATCAAGGCGAGTAGAAGAAAGATAGAGAAGAAAGCCATAAGCGAGAAAATACCAGTCAATCCATTTGTGAGCAAGCCATCAGTGGTAGCATAACCCGAGCCAGTAAAGGTGACAATGCCTGGAGTGAGTGTAAAGCCCGTATTGACTGTAAAAGGAGCGCAGCTAAAAACAGTTATTATCAAGCCAGTTACTCAAATGCCCATAGTGAACGCCAAAACTGTGCCTTGGAATTACAGCAAGGTGACTGTTGTGAGCACGTGATTTTGCCCTAAGCAATTAAATTCAAATATATATATATATATATATATAAAATAATAGAAAAATGATTTTTGTTTGCAATTGTGTGATTTAGTTGAAATACCAGTGTTTTTTATTTGAAAATAAAATTAAAAAGAAAATACAAAAGAAATCAATTAGGAAAATATCACAAGAGAATGTTAAAATTTTAAAAATCAAGTAAAAATGCAAAATACCGGAAAATAAAGTAAAAATGCAAAAAATATCGGAAAAATGGGAAAAATGAAAAAATGAGAAGTAGAAGAAGTATAAAACAAGTATAAAATAAAAAGTACAAAAACATAAAAGGAAAATACAAGAAAAATAAATAATAAAATACAAAAATAATATAAAATAATACAATATACGATACTTGGGCCAAATACAACCCAATATCATATATAGACCTGGCCCAAACGAAACTAACACAGTCTGCCTAGGCTTGTAACCAAACGACGCCGTCTAGTACACCAAATCTGGGTCGTTGATACATTTGATCGACGGACCATATGAGGCGGTTCCCTTATAAAGAAAATGACGTCGTATTTTAAAACAATCACAGACGTCCAACATATTTGATCTAATGGCTGATGTCACACCTCCCTTTTTACTACCTCTTTTTCCGAAAAGGAATAAGGTATACCCCGTTAATTACTAATACACCTCGGGAAAGGATATAATAATAATAAACAAGGAAGGAGCTTTTCCACTTTAAGGACAATCGGAACGGGATTTTATTTAGAGTTTCGGAGTCGCCACTTGGGAAGATAATGGTGTCCCAAGTCACCGGTTAATCCCCAATCCGAGGAAATTGACTCTGTTTATAAAGTCGCGAAACTAGAAATCCGGATAAGGAATTTTGTTAACCCAGGAGAAGGTGTTAGGCATTCCTGAATTCCGTGGTTTTAGCACGGTCGCTCAAATATCGCTTTTGAATTTATTTGATTTTGTTATATTCTTTTATAAAATGTGAATGTACAGTTTTGATATTTTAACAACTTTTAATGTCGAGAAAACGCATTTCGAGTCACACCGCAACCAGTACACCTGTGACATTAATACGTTTCAGCTTCGCCGAGATTTAAGATTTGACTCACATAAATGTGCACTCGTATTAAGGAATGTATGTTTTAGACCGTGCCTATAACGACTACAACTTATTATCTTTTAAGGAAGACCGTGAAATTCGCTAAACGGTCTCCTCGAGTCTATCAATTATTAATATTCATATGGGGGCCCCGTGTATTTTTATACGAGGCTCATCCTGTTATTTTAAAAGTCCAATCCTAATGAGTACTATATTGTCTATTTTTGGTTTTTCTCCTAATTAAATCACTGTTTCTGTATTTTCAAAATTATGTCCAGACCCAATATTCCATTTCCAGGCCTGGATATTATGGACCGAATTTAATAGTCCAGTTCACATAACTGGGTTTCAGAAACCCAATATATGTCAAAATCGTTATTCAGAGGCCCAGAGATAAACCCAGTTGTATCTAGGCCTATACTATCTATTAAGCCCAAATCAGACGAGAAGAATACAAAACTGAATCGAGATTTCATAACTAACATACAAATATTCATTAAATGATAGAATAAATCAACCAAGGGCATTTTTATTTCACAAGGAACAGGAGTAAAGGTGTGTCAATATTAATTCTGTATTCTAATTACCTATTACTAATAGAACTTAAATAATAAACTACTATGTCAGCTACTTTAAACAGTGATACGATACTTAACAGTGCGAATTTGAATTGTTATTAATTACTGATTCTAACTTATACTGTTCTGTATTGTTATTAAGCTAATTGAAGTGATGAAACAGGCTGTAACTAAGTTAATCATTTCTAATTCTCATGTTCTAATTAATGAGGTTAATATGATTACTATTCAGATTACGAAGCTAGTTTTACTTAGATGAGTTAAAGTTACGAATTAACCTGTTTTTAAACTAAATTTAAGGATGATTATATCTACATGTACTCTACACTACTCTATCTATTACATTGTTTCAGTTTCGTACATATTTAGCTATTACAAATATTCCTATCAAATTACAGAAGGTCTAATACACGATAATCATAAAATCTATAAAATGCAGCAGAAGATTTCATCCGAGCAACTCATAGAATTTTCATTTCTTCAATTAACGGGCAATTACATTTCTGGATAGAAAGTGTAGCTGGTTCAGCAAAGGAAACTTATGAGCCTAGGTAATGAGATGAAGAACAGTCAGTGATTGCAGCAAGAGAGCAGTAAGAGAATAATCACAGCAAAGCAGCAAAATAACAACCAAGTATAATTTTCAAACCTGGCAATTAACCAAGCCAACAAATAGAATTGAAGAAATCCAATAGAATCCAATAGTATCGAACACCAGAAACTCAAGCTAGAACTCCAAAGTTTGAATTCCTCAACTCCTAGATTTCAATTAAAATCAGTATTTTTCTAATTCAGAATTCTCCAACCCCAATATCTGTTGTCTAACTTCTTATTTCTTAACCCCTTATTCAGGCTCAAGTGGAGCCTGTTTATAGATGATTTGTGTGAAATTTTGAGGGGGAAATTCAAAATTCTTATTCTTAGTTTCCTCCCCTTCATTTTCTTATTAATTACAGTTTAACACCTTCATTTTAAGCTTGAAATGACTTCCTGCCCTTGCTGAAAGGTTCTAGGTAATTCTATTTGATTCCATCAAGGGTATATTACTAGGATGCCCTCACTTTCTAAGGGTTATTTCAATTATACCTTTTCACTAGGCCTATCTTACCCTTTATTTTATGGTTAATTACAAGAATACTAAGCATTAAAGTCTATTTTGTCCCTATAGGCTCTATTAAATCTACAATTATACCATTTCCTATTCCCTTTGTACCCTTATTGTTATCTATTATTTACCCGACCCACTAAAGTCAGGATATCTTAGGTTTAATACCTATTTAACTATTAGCCAATATCATCTAACCTACTTAAGATTCAGCCAGATTTTAACTCCAATCCCTTTTCAGTTTTAGCCTATTTTTTAACAGACTTTGACTAATTTAAAATGTAGCCCTTTTTATTAACATTAGCTAATCAATAATTAGATTGCAGAACCAACCACTCTAATGTTTCAGAAATTGCCAAACTAATTACACAGTCCATGTTATTTAAATAGTAGCCAGACTAAGTCATTTTTCAATAATAGCCAGATTACTAAACTAAAGAGGCTATACTTATCATTACAGCTATAACCAAACCACAAAGCACAATAAAATTCAGAATAGTCTAACATATGAATCAAATTACAAATACAGCCAATTCATGTCGTATTGCACAGATAGACTAAATCATAAATCATTTTTCAATTAACCAGAACTCAGAGAGAAGTTTGATAATGGTTGAATCCCAATCAATCAAATTGTAATTTAAGACTAGGCACAGTGAACAAATCACATAAAGAAACATATTTGAACAAGATTCATGTGTTGAACTTATAAAAAATTCTAAAGAGCTAAAATAGATTAGTTATGAATAAAGAACAAGATAGATTTAAGGCATGAGATTACCATAGGCTAATAATAGAATATTCAGAAGACTAACATCCAAGAACATGCAAAGGATTATATACAGAAAATTTGGAAGGCGGACAGAAAAAAGCATGCAAAGAATCATATACAGAAGTCTTAGAAGACAAATAAGCAAAAAACATGCAAGAAATCACTTACAAGAGTTTTAGATGACAAAAGCAAAGAAGACAAGGATCATGAAACTTAGCTTGTAGGATTTGTCTCATGTTCTTTTATTTCTTCTTTCTTTTCTTTCTTTCTTTTTTCTTTTCTTTTTCCAGAATTCAAGATTTTCAAAGACTAGAAGTCTGATTTTCCAGATTTCTTCGAATGGGTTTATTTTTGGGTTTTTAGTGGTAGAGGGGTGTTATGGGTATACTTGGGATGTATTTGGGGGTGGGTTATGTTTAGGTGTTCGCCGGAGATAGGGTTCCGACGAACTTCTTTGCAAGATTCGAACAGTCCCACGCTTATTCGAGACAAACCAACTATATGGGGTGAAAGATCTCCTTATAGTGGTCATAGGGTGTAAATTTGGGAGTCTAATTCATAGTTTTAAGGTCACCGGTGAAAGTTCCAGTGACCGGACTTTCAAGAAGATAGGGCTTTTCTGGTTTTCTAGGGTTTTTTGAGTGGTCTTGGTGTATTAGAGCGAAAGAAAGTATGTTTGAGGTTGGTTTTTGCCAGAACAAGCCAGGGATTCAGGCCAGTCTCCATTGGAGACGGTGGTTTGAAGAAGATGAAGAATAAGAGATAGGCGGCTAGGGTTGTGTGAATGTATGTGTGTATAGGCGTATATGTGTTTTGTCTATAAACGAGAGATGAGGCTTTTATATGTGACGACCCGGCCCGTCGTCACGGGAATTACCGCCCCGTTATGTTGTAAATGCATGTTTTATGATTTTATATCAGTGTTAGAGTCTATCGGGTGAGTTAGGAGTGAATTGGATTGAAAATGAGGCATATAGCCTTTTCGAAGGAAACTTGAATAAGGAAAGTCAACCCGGAGTTGACTATTTGGTTAGAGGGCTCGGAATCGGATTCTGATGATTCGGTTAGTTCCGGGAGGTGATTTGTGACTTAGGGGAGCAATCGGAATTGAATTTGGAGGCCCGGTGTAGAAATATGCTTGAATTGGCTAAGGTTGAATTTTGGCGAAATCCGATCGGTAGGTGAGATTTTGATCCGGGGGTCGGAATGGAATTCCGACAGTGGCAGTAGCTTCGTTAGGTGATTTTGGATGTGCCTGCAAAATTTCAGGTCATTCGGACGTCGTTTGGTCGGGTTTTTGATGGAATGTGTAATTCGGGAAGTTTTAAGGAATTTAGGCTTGAATCCGTGTGTAATTGGTGATTTTGATGTTTAGGATGGTGTTTTTATGATTGGAACAAGTTCATATCGTGTTTTGGGGTATGTTGGTGGTTTTCGTTGGGGTCCCGGGGGCCTCGGGGTGTTTTCGGATGGTTAAACGGAAGAAAATCATGGAAATTGCAGGTTGAAGAGTTCTGGTTCTGTCATTTTCGCCCCTGCGGAAATGTGGGCGCGGAGGCGAGTCCGCAGGAGCGGACTAAGGAGCGCAGGAGCGCTTGGCATCGCAGAAGCGGAATCCATTCCGCTGAAGCGGCGTCGCTGGTGCGAGTGGGTGACCGCAGAAGCGGACTTGATGAAAAAGGGGGAAGTCCGCAGAAGCGGGTTAGTGACCGCCTGGGCGAGTCCGCAGGAGCGGGCTCTGGTGCGCAGAAGCGGATGTTTTCGCAGAAGCGGAGGTTTAATCGCGGAAGCGGACGCGCATAAACGGTCCTTTTCTCGCAGAAGCGGAATTGGCCGGCTAGGCTTGGAACCGCTGAAGCGACCCTCTGGTCGCAGAAGCGGTTACGCAGGGGCGGAATTTTATCCGCAGAAGCGAAAATCGCTGTGAGTTAAGTGTATCCGAAGTTAGAAAAATTTCAGAAACATTTCACACATTTGGGTCTCGGCTTTAGAGGCGATTTGGGCGATTTTGAAGAGAAATTCAAGGGAAATCATCGGGTAATCAACTATGGACTTAAACTATGATTAGTATTGATAATATTATGCAATTATATCATGAAAATGGAGGAATTTGGGGTAATTTATGGAGGATTTAGCCCTAGGCTTGAACTTTAGAAAATCAAGGTTTTGAATGGGCAAATGGAGTCCGAATTTGGTAAAATTGATATGCTTAAACTCGTATTGAGATGAGGGTTCCGAATATGTGACTTTTGTGATTTTTCGACAAGCGTACCGAAAGTCGGGTTTTGACAACTTTGGGAATTTTGATGTAAATTGAGTTGTATTGATTGGGTGTCGTCCCGTTGGCCTAATTTGTTGTATTTCTACTGTATTTGATCAGATTCTACGCGTGCGGAGCTTGATTCTCGTGGCAAGGGCATTGCGGAGTAGTCGTCGCGCCGTTTTGAGGTGATTAATAGATGTGGGTGATGACCAGCGGGTTCGAAACCCCGGTATACCACTTTGTGACGCTGTATAGCGGCGAGACACGTACTCTCTTGTGAGTGCGGGGTCGATTGTGATTGGGGACTATGGCTTAGTCCGACTTGTTGGCTGTTGATATTATGATATTAGGCTATTCTTGAGTCGTCGAACCTCCTTCTCGGATGGTTGCATATAATATATTGTGATAATGGCCACTCTTGAGCCGAGGAACCCCCTTCTTGGGCGGTTGAGTATACTTGTGGGCCATGAGCCAGTTATTGGATCCCGCGAGGATCGTTATCATTGTCTTATCATATTGACATGCTAGTTTACTACTAGTCCGCAGCTATTTCTATTATCATGCTTTTTCCAATCTCTGGAATTTGGTATTACCGTTTTCCAACTGAAAAATGATAGAAAGATGTTTTCAAAACTACTTTTGAGCCTGCGAGGCCGTGATTGCATATTAGCTGACTAGTAGTGGATCGGGTTGCGCGCCGCAGCAGTATATATGTTGGATCGGACTGCACGCCGCAGTGATATTGTGCTTGGGCTGTAGGAGCCCCTCCGGAGTCTGAACCCCCACAGTGAGCACGGGTACCCAAATTGGATCGGGCTACGCGCCGTAGCGGTCATATCATGTATTGCATTGCATTTAGCTACATCTGCTAGTTGTTATACTGTTTTGCTGGTACTTATTGGTACAGGTACGGTTGATATCGATTCTGTGACAGGGTATTTGATTACAGATTTACATAGTGCTCTATTGCGGATTTCTTATCTGCGCTGTCTTACCCTTGTTTATTACCACTGAGTCTGGCAGTACTCATTTTACTCCCTGTACCTTGTGTGCAGATCCAGGTACCTCTCAGCAGTGATCCAGTAGCTGTGCGAGGCGACATTTGTGGATATTCGAGGTAGCTGCAGAGTCCGCAGGACCCGATATTCCTTCTCACTGTCTCTTGATTTCGTATTGACTTTTCTTTCCGCACTTGGTATCTTGTAAACCTTTATACACTCATGTTCAGTAGAGGCTCACGACTCTTGACCCTTGGTCTATGGGAGTTGATGTATTATGGGACTTGGTTCCCCGTTTTCGTTATATGTATCGTTGTTGCTTCGTGAATTAATATGCTTAAATGGGCTAAAGAGAGCTTCTAGCTCCGTTGTTTATATTGATTGGTCTGGCTGGCTTAGCAATGTGTTGGACGCCATCACGACCAGATTTGGGGTCGTGACATTATACCACCTTTTGCACGAGTGATCCTGGCCTTTGGATCAATTAGGATTAATGGCCAGGATTAATTCTACCCAAATGCCATCGTTTCAATTAATGAAAGGCGACTTGGACTCTGTTTGATCTCCAAACATGGACGGCCAGGATTTGTTATCTATAATACGTCGTTTGATTTTCTTAAGAGACTTATCAGAGTCCGTCTGATCAACTTCTTTGGAAGGCCAAGATTAAAGCCTTTACACGATGTCGTTTCTTTTTATTCAAACCGCCTCATGAGATCTATTGGATTGATATATCAATGGTTGAGATTCGATCGCCCTTTACACTGTCGTTTTGATTCAGACTTTTGACTGGATGGCCAATTCCTTTGGGATGTTACACTTTGGGGCTGTATTTTTGAATTTGGCCCAATTCTATTGTATTTTGTGTATTTTCTCTTGTATTTAATTATTTTCTTTTTATTTTTCTTTTGTATTTGTCATGACCCAAACCCCGATCGTGATGGCGCCCAACACAATGCTAGGCAAACCCGACCATATTACCTCTTAAACCAGCCAATTAGAAATTCCAATTAATCCAGTTAAACTTAAACAGCAAGTGATCATATAAAAATGGCAACGTAATAGTAAAAGCATACAAAGTACGGTCCCAACCATATCGTGGAGTCACGAGTTTGATCCTCTATAGAATAAGCATCCTAGTACAAACAAGTCTAAGCAAGATGAAACAACAAAATGATAATGAAGGAGAAAACAGGTTCTGCGGACGTCGGCAGCTACCTCGTAGTCTCCACAAAACTAGATATGAGTAAGCAGCTACAACAACTCAACTACTCTCGAGCACCTGTGAATCTGCACAAAAAGTGTGGGGGAGTGGGGTGAGTATATTTCAACTCAGAGAGTAATAATAATAAGCAATAACTGAAAGTAAGAACTCATGTACCATCAATAAATAGTTCTAAGGCAAATCCCCACAGGTAAGTCATCACTATAGTAGTACTCCGATCACCAGTCCACATGTCACGCCCCAAATCGAGGGACATGACTGGCGCCTGACCGGGTTGCCCCAGTCAAGCGGACCCGGGTGCCTTTCATTCCCACGCGTTAACCCTGTGTTGATTGTTTCTCATTAACCAAATATTTTACCAATAATGACTGATTTCATAATGCATAAACATAACCATGTGATTGATTCACTAACAAGTTCATAATTTATATTTACAACGCCCCATACATATACATAGGCCACAATCCCACGGTTTACATGTCTATGGAGCCTCTAGGATACAAAAAGGGAAATACAATACTTGCCGGTAACAAGGCTCCGGCTATACCTTACAAAACCAAAATGAAATCTAAGCCGAGTGGCATGAACCACACAAGGCCCCGAGGAAGAAAGGGGCTCACCAAAACGGGCAGTGGAAGGAGAAGGATACTACCGCCGATGAGCTGAAGTGCCTGCTACTGATCCACCTACAATCATGACACGAATGTAGCGCCCCCGGCAAAAGGGACGTCAGTACACTTGAATTGTATTGGTATGTATGGACAAACTTTGTCCCAAGTAAACTCAAGCCATTAAATTACATCAACAATTAATTAAGCCAACCAACCATGTTTCCACATTTTCCTTATTTCAAATAATTCTCACACAAAGCACTTTCTACGATCAACCAATTTAACAATAACCAATCAATCACGTAAAGCACAAGTAGTCAAACAAAGGGGCAATCAGTGCCCCACAGGTTGCAAACTCTCCTGCTGTCTCCTTTCACAATTTCACATTATTGATTTTTGTATCAATTTTCAATAGCGATTTCGATCGCTTTCCATCCTTATTGCCCCCGACCACCCTTATTACCTCGGCCACCCTTATCACCCCAACCCACACCTTATTTCCCCACGTTGCGGCGCGCAACACGACCCCGCCTTACAGTTGAAAACACAACAATTTCAAACAGCAGGCAGATAAGGTACTACACACAATTTCAACAAGTTCAAATAAGCAACTTACACATTGGTTCATGTTCTCAATTTCTTCTCAAGCCAATATCAAAACCAAGTTACAAGTATTCCAAAATCGAAAATGCCCACATAATCATGTTCAACAATTTACCACAATTAAGGTGTTTCAAATTCCTTCCACAATAAGCCAAATATGCCATCACAATGGTTGTTCCCAATTCTTTACCAATCTCGATTACCTTTTTATCTTTCAATTCATATTTCATACCACACCACACGTAGTTCAACATCAATCAAATGCTCAACAAGGAAATCAAAGAATTTCGTAAAATTTCTCAATTTGACACATGCCAAAACAATTCGCACACATTTGGGCGATTTTACAAGAATCAAAATTAGCCATACATACCTGGTGACGAGTTTTCTTCCGTTAACTTCCTACTTTATGCTTACCCACGCTATCTTACTCTTGCCAACCTTATTCTTGAAGACTCTTACTTCTACTCACTTCTTTTTACTAAAAATCAAGTTCAATAATCATGCATGAGTGTAAAAATTCTATTTTTAAAAGCTATTATATGCAAACCTCTCTTTACCCAATTAAAACTGAAAATCAAAGAAAATAGTTAGGGTTTTTTTTTTACCTTGAAAAGATTGGGGAAGTTGAATCCTTGCCCTAAGATCCCTTGGAATTAAGATGGTTGGAACAATCTTTGAAGATGAAAGATTTCTCTCTCTAAAAACCCTCTCTTCTCTCTCTAATTTTGGTAAGATGATATGATAAAATGAAGAAGAAGTGTGTTATATTAAAGAAGAGATCGGGTCAAAATGTTACAATAATCTGGGCCGGGGTCAATTATGCGGTGCACTATGCGACCGTAGAATCAACATGCGGTCCGCATAGTGACCGCAGAATTGCCCCAAATTTTACACAGGTTCTGTTAAGGAATGCGGCCAGAATGCGGTCCGCATGCTTGATCTGCGGTCGCAAAGTGCACCGCAGATTTGACATGCGATCGCATATCGACCGCACTTTTGACACGATTTTTGGGAAACTCTCTGGAACGTTTTGCGGCAAGAATGTGGTCCGCATGTCAGGTTTGCGATCGCATTCTTGACCGCATATTGGACACTTTTCGGAAAAATTAATTCTCTACATTTTTGAAACTTAAATCACTACCAAGGGTCCGAACCGCGGCGAGCTTGCGAGCCGCGAAGAATTCTACGCATTCCTAACACATTATTTGGACCATGACACTATAGCTACTAGGTTTTATGCACAAATATTTTACGGGGCCTTACATCCTCCCCCTTAAGATCATTCGTCCTCGAATGAGGATTTTGAAATAAATGAGTTGGTTTCGAAAGACATGATATGCAACCATCAAAATTTTGACTAACTCTTATATTTTAGAAAAAATTCGCTAGAGTTTCCTTTGTATTATGGACATATCCACCTGTCCGAGGGCCCCCGAAACACATTACCAAACAGCAATACACAAATACAACACCTTTGACAACTGGTATACACTTTCTTACCTCAACGAATGCACATATTCTATCACTTCAATGAATTCTCACCTTATTTAACCATTTTAACACACCATGTACACTTAACAAACCATTACCAATCTACGCTTACTATTAGTTGTTTATTAAACACGTAAATCTATATAAGGCTTTCATTTATCAAGAACGGTTCAAGTGACCCAAGGTAACAACACATTTAACTCATTACAAAATGAAGGAGACTTTACTAATACTAAGAGGGAAACAACTTAGGCAAGATGACGCAGTTACTAGGAGTAGGAGGGTCACCTAATTTCTTCTAGGCTTGATCGAACAAATGGGGGTACTTTTCCTTCATCTCTTTTTCCGCTTCCCATGTGGCCTCCTCAACTTGTTGACTTCGCCACAATACTTTAACAGAGGCAACTTCCTTATTTCTCAACTTACGGACTTGCCTATCAAGAATGGCAACTGGAACTTCTTCATATGACAAATCTTCATTAACCTCTATAGCTTCGACTGGCATGATGGTGGATGGATCTCCAATCACTTTCTTCAACATGGACACATGGAATACCGGATGCACCGATGACATCTCAGGAGGCAACTCTAGCCTATAAGCAACTTGACCAATCCTTTGAACGATCCGATATGACCCGACATACCTAGGACTCAATTTCCCTTTCTTTCCGAATCGCATGACTCCCTTCATAGGAGATACCCTCAAGAACACCCAATCATCGACTTGAAACTCTAAATCCCTTCGACGAACGTCCGCATAGGACTTTTGACGACTCTGTGCTATTTTCATTCTCTCCTGAATAACTTTGACCTTTTCCTTAGCTTCGTACACCATATCTGGCCCTAGCAATTCCGCTTCACCTACCTCAAACCACCCGATTGGCGATCTACATCTTCTCCCGTACAATGCCTCAACGGGGCCATTTGAATGCTAGCATGATAGCTGTTATTGTAAGCAAATTCTATCAGTGGCAAGTGTTCATCCTAATTACCTTTAAAATCTAAGACACAAGCCCGCAACATATCTTCAAGCGTCCGAATGGTCCGCTCGGCCTGACCGTCGGTCTATGGATGGAAAGCTGTGCTGAGATTCACCTGAGTTCCCAAACCTTGCTGAAACTTCTTCCAAAAGTTAGTTGTGAACTGAGCTCCGCGATCCGAGATAATAGAAAGTGGAGTGCCATGAAGCCTTACTATCTCCTTGATGTACAATCTTGCATATTGCTCCGCAGTATCAGTGGACTTGACAAGCAGGAAGTGAGCTGATTTGGTGAGTCGATCTACTATCACCCATATTGAATCGAACTTACGCCTGAGTGCGAGGTAACCCCACCACGAAATCCATATTGATCATCTCCCATTTCCACCTTGGTATTTCTATAAGCTGAGTTAATCCACCAGGCCGTTGATGCTCGGCCTTCACTTGTTGACAGTTCGGACATTTAGCTACAAAGCCCGCCACATCCCTTTTCATACCGTTCCACCAATAAATCTCCTTGAGATCGTGATACATTTTCGTTGAACCAGGGTGCACAGAATACCCTGGAAGTATGAGCCTCTGCCATCACTCTTTCCCGAAGCTCGTCCACATCCGGAACACATAGCCTATCTTGACACCGCAATACACCATCTTCGCTGCTGAGTACAAATGCTGAGGTCTTGTCATTCATGACTGCTTCCTTCACCCGAACCAATGTTGGATCCATGAACTGTTTTTCCTTGATTTCCGCGACCAATGATGATTCTGCTCCATTATGCACCAAGATATCCCCCTCGGCTGACGCCGAGATACGAACCCCCAAGCTGGCTAATTGGTAGACCTCTCGAGCCAGGGGTCTCTGATCCACACCCAAATGAGCCAAACTACCCATGGATTTCCGACTAAGAGCGTCGACTACCACATTTGCCTTCCCTGGATGGTACAATATGTCCATATCATAGTCCTTGAGCAATTCTAACCACCGCCTCTGTCTCAGATTTAGCTCCTTCTGCTTGAACAAATACTGGAGGCTCTTGTGGTCTGAAAACACATCTACATAAACCCCATAAAGATAGTGCCGCCATATTTTCAAAGCAAACACAACAGCTGCAAGCTCCAAATCATGCGTCGGATAATTCTTCTCATGGTTCTTGAGTTGCCTGGAAGCATAAGCTATAACCTTTCCGTGCTGCATCAATACACATCCCAAACCGACTCCGGAGGCATCACAATAGACTACAAATCCCTCTGTGCCTTCTGGCAAGGCCAATACCTGGTGCCGAGGTCAATCTTGACTTCAGTTCTTGGAAACTTTTCTCACATGCTTCGGACCACTGGAACTTAACTGCTTTCTACGTCAATTTAGTCAATGGGGAGGCGAGGGTTGAGAATCCCTCTACAAACCTCCGATAGTACCCTGCCAGACCCAAAAGCTGCGAATCTCTGTCGGGGTCGTGGGTCTAGGCCAATCTTTCACTGCCGCAATCTTCCGAGGATCCACCATAATTCCCTCACTGGAAATAACATGCCCTAGAAAAGCTACGGACTCCAACCAAAACTCACATTTTGAGAACTTGGCATACAATTGATGCTGAAGAAGGGTCTGCAATGCTGCTCTGAGGTGAACGGCATGATCTTCCCTGCTCCGAGAGTAGATGAGAATATCGTCAATGAATACAATCACAAAGGAATCTAGGAATGGCTTGAAAACCCGATTCATAAGGTCCATGAAAGCTGCTTGGGCATTGGTTAGCCCAAAAGACATGACCAAAAACTCAAAGTGACCATAACGAGTTCTGAAGGCGGTTTTAGGAATATCCTGCTCCCTGATTTTCAACTGGTGGTACCCGGACCGTAAATCAATCTTTGAGAAGAACCTCGCTCCCTGCAATTGGTCAAACGGATCATCCACTCGAGGCAATGGATATTTATTCTTAATGGTGACTTTGTTAAGCTGCCGATAATCAATACATATTCGAAGTGACCCATCCTTCTTTCTGACAAAGAGAACCGGAGCACCCCATGGCGACACACTCGGTCGTATGAACCCTTTCTCTAATAAATCCCTCAGCTGCTCCTTTAACTCCCTTAACTCTGCTGGCACCATTCTGTAAGGTGGAATGGATATTGGCTGAGTATCTGGCAATACATCAATTCCGAAATCAATCTCCCTATCCGGCGGGATGCCTGGAAGCTCATCTGGAAACACTTCAGGAAATTCATTCACAATTGGCACGGACTCGAGGGTAGGCACCTCTGAGGTGGTGTCCGTTACCCGAACCAGGTGATAGATACACCCCTTCTTAATCATCTTCGAAGCCTTAAGGTAGGAAATAAACCTACCCCTTGGCACCACACCATTTCCTCTCCATTCAATGACTGGCTCGTTAGGGAACTCGAGCCTCATAACTCTCGTTCGACAGTCAAGCTTGGCAAAGCACGAATAGAGCCAATCCATCCCCATAATCACATCAAAATCTACCATCCCAAGCTCAATAAGATCAGCTGTGGTATCACGACCACCCACTGTAACAACACAATTTCTATAGACTCGTGAGGCTATAATAGAATCACCAATAGGAGTCGACACAGAGAACGGCTCATGAAGCTGTTCGGGTTCTATCCCAAAGCTTGAAGCAATGAATGGAGTAACATAAGACAAGGAGGACCCTGGATCAATAAGGGCATAGCAATCAATAGTTTGAACAGACAGGATACCTGTAACAACATCTGGAGAAGCCTCGGCATTCCGGCGGTCACTCAATGCATAGAATCGGCTAGGTCCACCCCTACCCTGAGCTCCACCCCTAGCTGCACCACGCCCTGCTGCTGCTGGAGTACGCGCTGATGATGTAGAAACTGAAGAACCAGATGACTGGGAAGATCCCCTACCCATATCCTGACGGGGTGCACGGCAGTCCCGCTGAATGTGACCTCTCACCCCGCACCCGAAGCACACTGGAAGGTCAAGGTAGCAAGTTTTCGTATGAAATCTCCCACACTTGGGGCATGTAGGTCTCCCCTGCTGCTGGGATCTCACCCCAGGATGACCAGACTGATGAGACCTCCTGCTGCCAGGTCTCGAGTAACTGCCCTGCTGATGACTGTGCATGGATGGCAGTGCACTCGCAGAAGACTGAGCATATGACTGGGATTGCCCTGATGACCCTTTACCTAGAAGTGATCTCCCTGAATGACCCATTGACCGGGCCCTGCTGCTACTTTCTCTTTCTGCACGAATCTTCAATTTCCTGGCCTCTGTGGCCTGAGCAAACACCATAATCCTCCCATAGTTCATGTCTGAGTGCAAAGCTGCTGTGGCGGCCTCATTCACCACCAAAGGGCTAAGGCCCTGAACAAACCGTCGAACCCGAGCATCCATGGTCGACACTAAATGAGGAGCATACTTGGACAACCTTACGAACTCCATGTGATACTCCCAAACACTCATACTGCCCTGCTTGAGGACCTCGAACTCCGTGGCGCGGGCTGCCATCACCTCGGCAGGCAAGAAGTGGTCCATAAATGCATCTACGAACTCATCCCATCTGGCCGAAGGGCTCCCTTCCTCACGGGAATCCTCCCGCATTTCGAACCATGAACGTGCCGCTCCCTTCAGCCTATAAGAGGCCAACTCTACCCCCTCTATATCTGTAGCCTTCATCACTCTGAGGGTCTTGTATATCTCATCAAGGAATTCCTGTGGGTCGGCCTCTGGATCGGTACCTGAAAATTCTGGAGGGGCCAATCGCAAGAACTGGTGGACTCTGGAGCCAAAGGAATCTCCCTGTCCGCTGGAGGATGCAGGGGCATCATGGGATCTCTGGGCCTGGGCGGCCACTAGCTGTGTTAACATATGAATGGCTCCCCTAAGATCTTCATTAGAGATACCAGAGCCCGAAGCGGGAACTGTATCTGAGTCAGGAACACTGGCAGGAGGAATGGTGGCATCCTCTGCCGCAGCTGGGATAGGGACACTTGGGTTTTGAACAGATGGGTCAAGCAAATTCGGGACTGGTGGGTCATTCTCTCCCACGGCATCGGGTACATGATTAACAGCTGCACTTGGGTCGGCATTGGCCCTAAGGCCGAGTCTAGCCTTCTTCTTAGGTGCCATATTCTGAAAATTTGGGAACAAGGCGCGAATTAGACACAGATATCTCCACATTGCACTTTACCGCACGATATAGATTAACAAAGAAGTAGGTAAATTCCTAAATGCCCGTGTATCCCCCTACTTATATGATGTGGTCGACAACACACCTATAAGAAGGGCACTACTAGACACGGCTCCGAGACATCCTAGGACACTTTAAAAACCATAGGCTTTGATACCAAGTTTGTCACGCCCCAAATCGAGGGACATGACCGGCGCCTGACCGGGTAGCCCCAGTTAAGCGGACCTGGGTGCCTTTCATTCCCACGCGTTAACCCTGTGTTGATTGTTTCTCGTTAACCAAATATTTTACCAATAATGACTGATTTCATAATGCATAAACATAACCATGTGATTGATTCACTAACAAGTTCATAATTTATATTTACAACGCCCCATACATATACATAGGCCACAATCCCACGGTTTACATGTCTATGGAGCCTCTAGGATACAAAAAGGGAAATACAATACTTGCCGGTAACAAGGCTCCGGCTATACCTTACAAAACCAAAATGAAATCTAAGCCGAGTGGCATGAACCACACAAGGCCCCGAGGAAGAAAGGGGCTCACCAAAACGGGCAGTGGAAGGAGAAGGATACTACTGCCGATGAGCTGAAGTGCCTGCTACTGATCCACCTACAATCATGACACGAATGTAGCGCCCCCGGCAAAAGGGACGTCAGTACACTTGAATTGTATTGGTATGTATGGACAAACTTTGTCCCAAGTAAACTCAAGCCATTAAATTACATCAACAATTAATTAAGCCAACCAACCATGTTTCCACATTTTCCTCATTTCAAATAATTCTCACACAAAGCACTTTCTACGATCAACCAATTTAACAATAACCAATCAATCACGTAAAGCACAAGTAGTCAAACAAAGGGGCAATCGGTGCCCCACAGGTTGCAAACTCTCCTGCTGTCTCCTTTCACAATTTCACATTATTGATTTTTGTATCAATTTTCAATAGCGATTTCGATCGCTTTCCATCCTTATTGCCCCCGACCACCCTTATTACCTCGGCCACCCTTATCACCCCAACCCACACCTTATTTCCCCACGTTGCGGCGCGCAACACGACCCCGCCTTACAGTTGAAAACACAACAATTTCAAACAGCAGCAGATAAGGTACTACACACAATTTCAACAAGTTCAAATAAGCAACTTACACATCGGTTCATGTTCTCAATTTCTTCTCAAGCCAATATCAAAACCAAGTTACAAGTATTCCAAAATCGAAAATGCCCACATAATCATGTTCAACAATTTACCACAATTAAGGTGTTTCAAATTCCTTCCACAATAAGCCAAATATGCCATCACAATGGTTGTTCCCAATTCTTTACCAATCTCGATTACCTTTTTATCTTTCAATTCATATTTCATACCACACCACACGTAGTTCAACATCAATCAAATGCTCAACAAGGAAATCAAAGAATTTTGTAAAATTTCTCAATTTGACACATGCCAAAACAATTCGCACACATTTGGGCGATTTTACAAGAATCAAAATTAGCCATACATACCTGGTGATGAGTTTTCTTCCGTTAACTTCCTACTTTATGCTTACCCACGCTATCTTACTCTTGCCAACCTTGTTCTTGAAGACTCTTACTTCTACTCACTTCTTTTTACTAAAAATCAAGTTCAATAATCATGCATGAGTGTAAAAATTCTATTTTTAAAAGCTATTATATGCAAACCTCTCTTTACCCAATTAAAACTGAAAATCAAAGAAAATAGTTAGGGTTTTTTTTTTACCTTGAAAAGATTGGGGAAGTTGAATCCTTGCCCTAAGATCCCTTGGAATTAAGATGGTTGGAACAATCTTTGAAGATGAAAGATTTCTCTCTCTAAAAACCCTCTCTTCTCTCTCTAATTTTGGTAAGATGATATGATAAAATGAAGAAGAAGTGTGTTATATTAAAGAAGAGATCGGGTCAAAATGTTACAATAATTTGGGCCGGGGTCAATTATGCGGTGCACTATGCGACCGCAGAATCAACATGCGGTCCGCATAGTGACCGCAGAATTGCCCCAAATTTTACACAGGTTCTGTTAAGGAATGCGGCCAGAATGCGGTCCGCATGCTTGATCTGCGGTCGCAAAGTGCACCGCAGATTGACATGCGATCGCATATCGACCGCACTTTTGACACGATTTTTGGGAAACTCTCTGGAACATTTTGCGGCAAGAATGCGGTCCGCATGTCAGGTTTGCGATCGCATTCTTGACCGCATATTGGACACTTTTCGGAAAACTTAATTCTCTACATTTTTGAAACTTAAATCACTACCAAGGGTCCGAACCGCGGCGAGCTTGCTCGCCGCGAAGAATTATACGCATTCCTAACACATTATTCGGACCATGACACTATAACTACTAGGTTTTATGCACAAATATTTTACGGGGCCTTACACCACACCTATCTCGTTAAGGTCCCACACTGACTAAATCCCCTTTCGTACCACAACGGTGTACAGCCATCTCCATATACATCTGTCCATAAGGCGTAAGTATCTAATAAGTATAATGCTGCAGCGTGCAGCCCGATCCGATATATATATATATATATATATATATATATATATATATATATATATATATATATATATATATATATATATATATATATATATATATATATATGCATCAGACTACACGCCTCAGTAATATATATATGGATCGGACTGCACGCCGCAGTATTATAGCGCTTCGGCTGAACGAGCCCCTCCGGTGTCTGCACACGCAGCCCGATCCAATATATATACTGTTGCGGCGTGCAGCCCGATCCTATATATATGATGTTGCGGCGTGCAACCCGATCCAATATTTATATATATATGTATATAATACCTCCTAACGGGCCCTCGACCATATCTCAATTAGTATAGGATTGGCCTTTCAAGTTTACTCAGCTAAATCAGGGAACTTCCACCCTAAGTAATCTATCTCTCACAGTACACACCTAGTACTGGCTCTTAATGGGTTATTCAACTAGTTTTACGGCTGAGTATAAGTTTCCAACACGACATAAGGGTCACCTAGCTCTACATGTCCCCTAGTGATCTACAGATCAGCACTAGGCCCCAAACATGGCTATTAGCCCAATTACACAGTTATAATCTCATTAACAGTCATAATACACAGTATTCTATTAGCCAGAATGGACCAAGTCCAAGTCCCCAATCATAATGTCACCACGAGACGCGTGTCTCATCTCGACATAGCACTGTGAAGTGCTAGTACTCGGTTTCAAACCCTCAGTACATCATTTACTACTACCACTCACCTCGAACTGGTAGAAGCCTCAGTCCGCCTTGCGCTTGCCTCACAAATCAATCTCCTCGGATTCCAAATCTGCTCAAAATCATAGAGAACACATCAATACATGCAATGACACACAATCCATACGAAGTAACTCCCAAGTGCACCAAAATCCACTAAGTTGTCAAAACCCGACTTTTGGTGTGCTTCTCGAAAAATTATAAAAGTTACATATTCGGAACCCTCGTCTCAATACGAGTCTATGCATATAAAGTTTTCCAAAATCGGACTCCGATTGCCCACTCAAATCAACAATTTACCAAAACCCTGGCATAGGCTAAATTTCCTCACAATTGATCTGATTTCCGTGAAACAAAGGAGGATTTCAAGATAAAAATGCGTAATTAAACCACAAAACTTACCTCCGACAATATTCCGATGATCTCCCAGCTATTCCCGATCAAATCGCCCAATTTCGCCTCTCTATACCGAGCCCAATTGTTTTTAACTTCTGAAATTTCTACCCCTTCTGTTATTTTTAACACAGGCACGATTTCCGCTCCTACGAGTCCGCTTCTGCGGACAATCGTCCGCTTCTGCGGACAATCGTCCGCTTCTGCGGCTCCATACCAAGCTACCCAGTTTCGCTTCTGCGGTCCAGGTCTCGCACCTGCGAGACCGCCTATGCGGACTGGGTTCCGCTTCTGCGAAAACTCACTGGCTGGCCTACCTTCGCTCCTGCGACCCTGGGCCGCTTCTGCGAGCCCGCCTCTGCGCATCATGGGTAGCTTCTGCGGAAATGCCCAAACCAGCCCAGACTCGCTTCTGCGAGATAATTTGTGATGACCCGGCCCGTCATCATGTGAGTTATCACCTTGTTATCCCTGTTAAATGCTTGTTAATGTTTCAATATGCATGTTTGGCGAGTTTGAGTCAATTCGGATTGAGTTTAGTTGGAAATGAGACAAAAAGTCTCTTAGAAGAAGGAATAGTTGGGAAAAGTCAACTGGATGTTGAATTGTGAGTTAGAGAGCTCGAAATTGAATTCTAATGATTCGGTCAGCTCCGGGAGGTCATTTATGAGCTAGGAAAGCGATCAGAAGTGAATTTGGAGGCCCGGTGTAGTTTTAGGCTTGAATTGACTAAGGTTGAATTTTGGCGAAATCCGAACGATAGGTGAGATTTTGACCCGAGAGTCAGAATGGAATTCCCACAGTTGCAGTAGCTCCGTTAGGTGATTTTGGATATGGCTGCAAATTTACAGGTCATTCGGACATCGTTTGGTCGGGTTTTGGATCGAATGTGAATTTTTGAAGTTAAAGTTAAACTTAAGCTTGAATTTGTTGAAAAAGGACGATTTTGATGTTAACGATAGAGTTTTGATGATTGGAACAAGTTTGAATGATGTTATAAGAGGTGTTAGTACTTTTGGTTGAGGTCCCGGAGGCTTCGGGGTAAATTCGGATGCCCAACGGGTCATTTTTGGAATATTTTTGCCGTTTTGAGCATAAATGTAATGATCCAAAGGTCTATTTTTAGTTCTAGAGATCCAAATTTGATTTCAAGAGTTTGAGAATTTAAATAATGAATTATAGGACTGATCCGAAAATTTTGGTTTAATTTCATCAAGTCGCGATTGGGTTTTTGACGCGAAACATGAGTTATCTGTTTAACGAGCAAAATTTATGTTGCACTGAGCAAATGAGATCCAAATTTAGCTTTGTTTGACCCACTGGATCCGTATCAAAATTTCGGAGCCACAGGAAAAAGAATCGTCAAATTCCGAGTTCGTATGATTGAGTTATAGCATTTTTAGTGAAATAAAAAGCTGCTGCAATTTTCTGGGGCAAATCTGGTATTTTTGCTTCTGCGATGAACAGTACCCGCAGAAGCGGGTGAACAGTGATTTTCCGCTTCTGCGATGAACAGTTCCGCAGAAGCGATGAACAGTAAATCGCACCTACGGTGAACAGTAACCACAGATGCGAAAATCGCTGGGCTTTTAATTGTGGCAGTCCGAGAGTTTCTTGATTTTTGGAGCTAGGGCGCTCGGATTGAAGCGATTTTCAAAGCGATTTTCACCATATGGAGGGGCGTAAGTGTTCTATATCCAAAAGTGATTATATTCAATGATTCCATGGTTATTTTTCATCAAGTATTAGTGAATCAAATGGAAGAAATTGGAGAAAATTTGTAAACTTTTCAAAAACGAAAATTTAGGATTTGAAGGGTCATTTGTGGTCCGATTTGGGAGTTCTTGATATGTACGGACTCGTATCGAGATGAGGATTCCGAATATATGACTTTTGTAATTTTTCGAGAAGCATACCGAAAGTCGGGTTTTGGCAACTTTGGGAATTTTGATGTAAATTGAGTTATTTTGACTGGGTATCATTCCATTGGTCTAATTTGATGTGTATTTACTATATTTGATCAGATTCTACTCGTGTGAAGCTTGATTCTCGTGGAAAGGGCATCGTGGAGTAGTCTTCGCGCCGTATTGAGGTGAGTAATAGATGTGGGTGATGACCAGCGGGTTCGAAACCCCGGTATACCATTTTGTGACGTTGTATAGCGGCGAGACACGTACTCTCTTGTGAGTGCGGGGTCGATTGTGATTGGGGACTATGGCTTAGTCCGACTTGTTGATACTGTGTTATGATATTAGGCTATTCTTGAGCCGTCGAACCTCCTTCTCGGATGGTTGCATACTATATTGTGATATTGGCTACTCTTAAGCCGTTGAACCCCCTTCTTGGGCGGTTGAGTATACTTGTGGGCCGCGAGCCAGTTATTGGATCCCGCGAGGATCGCTATCATTGTCTTATGATATTGACATGTTAGTTACTACTAGTCCGTAGCTATTTCCTGTTATCACGCTATTTTAAATCTCTGGAATTTGATATTACTGTTTTCCGACTGAAAAATTATAAAAAGGGTTTTCAAAACTACTTTTGAGCCTGCGAGGCTGTATTTGCATATTAGCTGACTGGTAGTGGATCGGGCTGCGCGCCGTAGCGGTATACATCTTGGATCGGACTGCACGCCGCAGTAATATTGTGCTTGGGCTGTAGGAGCCCCTCCGGAGTCTGAACCCCCACAGTGAGCACGGGTACCCAAATTGGATCGGGCTACGCGCCGTAGCGGTCATATCATGCATTGCATTGTATTTAGCTACATCCGATAGCTATTATACTGTTTTGCTGGTACTTGTTGGTACAGGTACATTCGATATTGATTCTGTGACATGGTATTTGATTACAGCTTTACATAGTGCTTTATTGCGGATTTCTTATCTGCGCTGTCTTACCCCTGTTTATTACCACTGAGTCTGGCAGTACTCATTTTACTCCATGCACCTTGTGTGCAGATCCAGGTACCTCTCAGCAGTGATCCTGTAGCTATTCGAGGCGACATTTGTAGGATATTCGAGGTAGCTGCAGAGTCCGCAGGACCCGATATTCCTTCTTACTGTCTTTTGATTCTGTATTGATATTTCTTTCCGCACTTGGTATCTTGTAAACTATTATACACTTATGTTCATTAGAGGCTCATGACTCTTGACCCTTCGGTCTATGGGAGTTGGTATATTTTGGGACTTGGTTCCCCGTTTTCGATATATGTATCAACTGTTGCTTCATGTTTTGATATGCTTAAATGGGATAAAGTGAGCTTCTAGCTCCGTCGTTGTTATTGATTGATCAGGTTGGCCTAGCAATGTGCTGGGCGCCATCACGATCAGACTTGGGGTCGTGACAAGTTGGTATCAGAGCCTAGGTTTACTAGGCCTCATGAGTCTTGAGCCGGTTAGTAGAGTCTTGTGGATCGGCACGGGGACGCTCGTACTTATCCTCGGGAGGCTGCGAACCTTTAGGAAACACTTCACATTTCTTGGAATTCTTATCGTGCGCACTTGATTCAGCTTGAGATATAATTTTTGAAATTTCTTCCACATGTTTGTGTACGTATCGAGTGCCCAGCAATATGATTGCCTTGATGGCTTGTGATTCTCCGATCGAGGGGCGAGATATAATCTTTCTGAGATCATGTTGGGCCAATCAGGATGACTTGAGGCTGCACCTTGTTTATGACTTGAGCATCGAGGTGCTGATTTTGTGAGTAGTGGCAATAGATAATGTATTGAGGGTTTGAAACCCAGTATTTGCACTATACAGTGCTATGCTGAGATGGAACACGCGTCATGTGACGAGTGTGGTGGTATTGTGACTGGGGATTTGGACTTGATCCTTCCCGATTGATAGATTACTGTGTATAATGATTGAGACTGGCTTATATCTATGTATTTGGGCTGGTAGCCATATTTGGGGCCTTGTGCCGATCTGTAAAGTATTAGGGAGGCTTACTAATGGATGAGCTGTTAATTGTCCGACTCTTATCTAAACTGTTGTGTAGCCCCGAGCTATGGGCGTGGTGAATATTTATCATATCTCTTAACAGGAAGGTAAAGTGCCTTATGTGTAGTGGAACGCGTTCAAACTCAGGAAGACTAAAGTGATTATGCTATGTGTATCCTGGTGGAAGGTATTGTGCTGAAATGCTAAATTGAGGCGAGGTAGGTGGGTTGATTCTCATGTGTAATTGAAAGGTAGTTGATATGTGTTACGATTCGAGCAGGTACAACGCATGTTCATGTACCAATTATGATAATATGATTTGTGTAGTATTGAGACTAATGTTGTCGATATGCATTGTGATGCCTTGTCGAGTTGTGAATGTATTGCTAGGATGGTTTTGGTGATTTTCTGGCAGGTGGATAGGCCAATTTACAAAGGAAACTCTGCCGAAATTTTTGGAAAATTTGGGACTTAGAAAAGCTTTTTGTCACCTAAAGAGTGGGCGTAACTGTTGTGTGTGAATGAATGCAAGAATTGCAAAAGAATTAATATTTATGATGATTCGAACCTCCGTCGAAGCTTGTAAATGACTTGAGTTTAATCTAACTAGAACTTTGTTGCATCATTTGAGTAAGAAGGCTATGAGTGGCTAAAAGTGCTTTGATGTATGACTCCGAACTAAGTTGGGGAGGTTGTTATTGATTAACCGATTGCACTGTTGTGTGCTATGTTGGTTCTTTCTCTAAGTATGTTGGGAAATTCTGATAAAGGTTGTGGTGCTTCGTAGATATGAAGAAATAATAGGATGGTTTGAACTGCTACAGGTAAGAATGTTCGGTGTATAGGAAGGAAAGATTAGCTAAATGCATTTGTATGTAATCATGTTCTGTGGTGCCAGAGTTCTAACAAGGCACGAGTGGTCCTGTCCAATAAGACAGTTGAATTACAGCTGAATGAGGGTGAATAACGCCCGAGAATTGTTTTTCAGTGTTCAAGATTTTACTTGTAACAGTCAGGTGTCTTAAGATTGTGCATGTGGCTAAAGACGTTGGTTTTGTTAGAAGAGATCAAGACTTGTGTTATATTATGTGAATGATGGGATTCTATGTAACCGTATGGGAAGGTAATGATAACGAATTCAAATCGCAGGGAGTTCTCCAAAATAATGTATTGTAGAATGTGGTACTTCTAGGAAATATTGAGAGAGTATTAAATGGCCTTTGTGTCTTAGACCGTGTGGCCTTATGTACGAGTCTTGTGTGGTAACATGAGTTGATGTATTATGGTGCTACAGTAATGGCTAATATTAAATTAAGGATGAATCAGAAAGGAAACTGGGTAAACGGATCAACTTGTTAATAAACTGAAACGGTATGTGAAGGAATACGATTAATTCCTGGTATATGTTTGGAGTAATGAGTCTCGCAGATATTGTACAATAAAGCTTTTGAGTGTTGACAGTTGTGTAACTCGATATGGGAATAATGACTCAGTCCTGGTAGTTTAATTTATGCAATGTAATTGGGAGAAAGAGTTGGTGAAGTGCTTTACCGTAGTTTGAAAATGAGTGTATTTCCTGTTGGTATGCAAAGCTTGGAAGGTGTAATGAGTTTTCTCTATATGGGATCATGAAAGTCCTTGACTAGTTGAGTGTGTCGATGTTTGCGGCGTAGGAAACGGATAAGAATTTCCATGTTATCTTAGTGTGGTATGGTACATGCGATGTGTTATGGAAAGTTGATAATGACATATTCAAGGTTTTGAGATCATCTCATAATATATGGGAAGTCATTAAAAAAATATTATTGATCAATGTGGGCAACTGCATGTGATTTAAGAATAAATCTTTCTGGTGATTAAGGAAAGTGGCACTGCTATTCTAGTGATTTGGCTGGGTATATGGTCAAAAAGGACAAGGTAATATAAAGTGATAACATCTAGTGGTATTGTGGTATTCTCTTGTTAGATCGACTGTAATGATTAAGTCGTTGATGGCGTAGTGAAATTTGTGAATGGCTTCCGTGGTATGAGTGGATGCGTGATGTGCGTTATGTATTCGTACGGTGGGGTATAGAATCAGGCATAATGATTCATGTGTTATATATGTGTTAGAGACTTGAAGTTCTGGTTAGTCCGCCTATGCAGTGGTTGTATATCGTGTGTATCAGCACCGTTTGGTGATTATTGGAAATTGGAAGCCCTAATGGCTCTCACTCAACTTGATGTGACAAATTTGGATTATGATACTTGATTGATGACTGGTCGTCATTGGGTCAGGTTGTCTAGACTAATGTGATATGGACTATGATGGAATGGCACAAATTGCGTAGCAGAGTGCATCAGAGTATTCTCCAGCAGGGTAGTTGTACCCAGGACCAGTGGATGGCTGGTAGGTATTACTTTGTCAGCTAGGCCTTCGTGGCGGATGTCGGGGTAGAGGTATCTACCATTGATTTAGTTCTGGTATTGAGGAACTTTGTCTGATGCATTTCATGTGGCCGAGCTTGAGGCTATGTATATATTTGTTGCAATGAGCGACTTGACTCGATGTGCGTTCCCTTTGCTAGATGTAATCGTGGATAGGGTGGCACGCCGCCACATGTATGGTATCAGGATCGGGTGGCACGCCGCCACAGGTATGGTATCTGGATCGGGTGGCACACCGCCACGGGTATGTTATTGGAACGGGTTGCGCGCCGCAACGGTGTGATGTGGAAAATATAGCTTCCTATATGTTACTTTGTATACAATACTTCCTGGCTTCTGAGGAATAGTCCGTATTGGGTATCGTTCGGGGAATAGCACATCGATTATGTCATTTCAGGATTTGATAGCGTATATCAATTGTATCACCGTAGGTGTGATTGATTTCTTGAGTTCAGACCTAGATATGTGTGTGGCTGACCGTTTTGAGCATGGTGACTTGAGGTGCTCCATGAGTAATAGTGTTTGGATAGAATCATGAGTTGTGGCAAGGCCACGTGATGTTATGACCTTTCGAGGAGGATTCGGGTACCCTAATTCTATGATGTGAGACGAGGTCTCAGTTATGTGTTGTGATGGTATTGAGGAATTTGAATTATAGCTCTTTTGTGTGAGTCGGTTGTCATGATTCGGGTGTGTTCAGATTGTTCTTATTGGAGCCTGTGTTGTGCTCGTTGCGGCATAGGACGATGCTGAGGTGTCATGTCACCAGTGTGGTATGTTATGATCGAAATGATCGATGGAGTCATTAATGAGTACGAGCATATTTGATCTTAGCTTGTTAGAAATGTAATATCGAGGTTTGGCTCCGAAACCTATTGTGGTATTAGTTTTAAAAAGGAAATGGATTCACGAATGGTTGACCCGAGAGATAGGTTCGGTATATCGCGTGCTTCAGTTGCCGTGGGCAGGGTATGAAGGTGTTGGAATAAGACTCTGTCTAATGAGAAAGGTTCTTTCTGCTAGTATTCGGTTATTGTGGCCAGTTGTCATAATTAGAGGTTATCGTATCAAGTGATTGGGTTGTTTGATACATCATGTGATCTCACCCGGAGTGGCAAGTTGGCTAGTACAGATGGATCGTGTGTATTTTGAGTATAGGCATGAGATTCAGATTTGGTATGTGCTTTCGGAAAGTGCAATGTGGTCTATGATGTGGATGGGCTATGAGATTTCCATCTATAGTGTGTACCGGACTTGTATGAGATAGGGTGACGTGGGATCGCCCTGAATATATGCTTGGTAGGGTCACTCAGCTATTGGGTTATTTCCAGTAAACCTCTTGGTCCGCTCGAGGACGAGCGTTTGCTTAAGTTGGGGAGAATGTGATGACCCGGCCCGTCATCATGTGAGTTATCACCTCGTTATCCCCGTTAAATACTTGTTAATGTTTCAATATGCATGTTTGGCGCGTTTGAGTCAATTCGGATTGAGTTTAGTTGGAAATGAGACAAAAAGTCTCTTAGAAGAAGGAATATTTGGGAAAAGTCAACTGGACAATGAATTGTGAGTTAGAGAGCTCGGAATTGAATTCTAATGATTCGGTCAGCTCCGGGAGGTCATTTATGAGCTAGGAAAGCGATCGGAAGTGAATTTGGAGGCTCGGTGTAGTTTTAGGCTTGAATTGGCTAAGGTTGAATTTTGGCGAAATCCGAACGGTAGGTGAGATTTTGATTCGAGAGTCGGAATGGAATTCCGACAGTTGCAGTAGCTCCGTTAGGTGATTTTGGATATGGCTGCAAATTTTCAGGTTATTCGGACATCGTTTGGTCGGGTTTTTGATCGAATGTGAATTTTTGAAGTTAAAGTTAAACTTAAGCTTGAATTTGTTGAAAAGGGATGATTTTGATGTTAACGATAGAGTTTTGATGATTGGAACAAGTTTGAATGATGTTATAAGAGGTGTTAGTACTTTTGGTTGAGGTCCCGGAGGCTTCGGGGTAAATTCGGATGCCCAACGGGTCATTTTTGGAAGATTTTTGCCGTTTTGAGCATAAATGTAATGATCCAAAGGTCTATTTTTAGTTCTAGAGATCCAAATTCGATTTCGAGACTTTGAGAATTTTAAATAATGAATTATAGGACTGATCCGGAAATTTTGGTTTAATTTCATCAAGTAGCGATTGGGTTTTTGATGCGAAACATGAGTTAATTGTTTAACGAGTGAAATTTATGTTGCACTGAGCAAATGAGATCCAAATTCAGTTTTGTTTAAACCACTAGATCCGTATCAAAATTTCGGAGCCATAGGAAAAAGAATCGTCAAATTCCGAGTTCGTATGATTGAGTTATAGCATTTTTAGTGAAATAAAAAAGCTGCTGCAATTTTCTGGGGCAAATTTGGTATTTTCGCTTCTGCGATGAACAGTACCCGCAGAAGCGGATGAACAGTGATTTTTCGCTCCTGTGATGAACAGTGCCGCAGAAGCGGTGAACAGTAAATCGCACCTGCGGTGAACAGTAACCGCAGATGCGAAAATCGGTGGGCTTTTAATTGGGGCAGTCCGAGAGTTTCTTCATTTTTGGAGCTAGGGAGCTCGGATTGAAGCGATTTTCGAAGCGATTTTAACCATATGGAGGGGGGTAAGTGTTCTATATCCAAAAGTGATTATATTCAATGATTCCATGGTTATTTTTCATCAAGTATTAGTGAATCAAATGGAAGAAATTGGAGAAAATTTGTAAACTCTTTAAAAACGAAAATTTAGGATTTGAAGGGTCATTTGTGGTCCGATTTGGGAGTTCTTGATATGTACGGACTCGTATCGAGATTAGGATTCCGAATATATGACTTTCGTAATTTTTCGAGAAGCGTACCAAAAGTCGGGTTTTGGCAACTTTGGGAATTTTGATGTAAATTGAGTTGTTTTGACTGGGTATCATTCCATTGGTCTAATTTGATGTGTATTTACTATATTTGATCAGATTCTACGCGTGCGAAACTTGATTCTCGTGGCAAGGGCATCGCGGAGTAGTCGTCGCACCGTACTGAGGTGAGTAATAGATATGGGTGATGACCAGCGGGTTCGATACCCCGGTATACCACTTTGTGACGCTGTATAGCGGCGAGACACGTACTCTCTTGTGAGTACGGGGTCGATTGTGATTGGGGACTATGGCTTAGTCCGACTTGTTGGTACTATGTTATGATATTAAGCTATTCTTGAACCGTCGAACCTCCTTCTCGGATGGTTGCATACTATATTGTGATATTGGCTACTCTTAAGCCGTTGAACCCCCTTCTTGGGCGGTTGAGTATACTTGTGGGCCGTGAGCCAGTTATTGGATCCTGCAAGGATCGTTATCATTGTCTTATGATATTGACATGTTAGGGACTACCAGTCCGTAGCTATTTCTATTATCATGCTATTTTAAATCTCTGGAATTTGATATTACTGTTTTCCAACTGAAAAATTATAAAAAGGGTTTTCAAAACTACTTTTGAGCATGCGAGGCTGTATTTGCATATTAGCTGACTGGTAGTGGATCGGGTTGCGCGCCGCAGCGGTATACATGTTGGATCGGACTGCACGCCGCAGTAATATTGTGCTTGGGCTGTAGGAGCCCCTCCGGAGTCTGAACCCCCATAGTGAGCACGGGTACCCAAATTGGATCGGGCTACGCGCCGTAGCGGTCATATCATGCATTGCATTGCATTTAGCTACATCTGCTAGCTGTTATACTGTTTTGCTGGTACTTATTGGTACAGGTACAGTCGATATTGATTCTGTGACAGGGTATTTGATTACGACTTTACATAGTGCTTTATTGCGGATTTCTTATCTGCGCTGTCTTACCCTTGTTTATTACCACTGAGTCTGGCAGTGCTCATTTTACTCCCTGCACCTTGTGTGCAGATCCAGGTACCTCTCAGCAGTGATCCGGTAGCTATTCGAGGCGACATCTGTTGGATATTCGAGGTAGCTGCAGAGTCCGCAGAACCCAATATTCCTTCTTACTGTCTTTTGATTCTGTATTGATATTTCTTTCCGCACTTGGTATCTTGTAAACCATTATACACTTATGTTCATTAGAGGCTCATGACTCTTGACCCTTCGGTCAATGGGAGTTGGTATATTTTGGGACTTGGTTCCCCGTTTTCGATATATGTATCACTGTTGCTTCATGTTTTGATATGCTTAAATGGGATAAAGTGAGCTTCTAGCTCCGTCGTTGTTATTGATTGATCAGGCTGTCCTAGCAATGTGCTGGGCGCCATCATGACCGGACTTGGGGTCGTGACATAATTTCTGCCCCTACGCGACCGCTTCTGCAGTCCCCTACCCGCAGAAGTGAAAATAGCAGAAGCCTAAAAATTTAGACCTGCAAATCTTTAGAAATTCCTCCGTTTAACCTCCCGAAACCACCCCGGTTCCCCCGGGACCCCAACGAAAGCCACAACCATACCCCATAGCACCATACGAACTTGCTCCAATAATAAAAACACATACTATAACATGGAATAACATCGAATTCAAGCAATTCAAGCCTAAGTTCAATTCAAACTTCTGAAACTGAAATTCGACCAAACGATGTCCGAATGACCTAAAAATTTGCAGGCATATCCAAAATCACCTAACGGAGCTATTGCAACTGTCGGAATTCCATTCCGACTCCCGGATCAAAATCTCACCTACCGTTCGGATTTCGGCAAAATTCAACCTTAGCCAATTCAAGCCTAAAACTACACCGGGCCTCCAAATTCACTTCCGATCGCTTTCCTAGCTCATAAATGACCTCCCGGAGCTGACCAAATCATTAGAATTCGATTCCGAGCTCTCTAAATCACAAGTTAACGTCCAGTTGACTTTTCCCAACTATTCCTTCTTTTCAGAGACTTTTTGTCTCATTTCCAACTAAACTCAACCCGAATTGACTCAAACTCGCCAAACATGCATATTGAAACATTAACAAGAATTTAAAGGGGATAACGAGGTGATAACTCACATGATGACGTGCCGGGTCATCACATTCTCCCCAACTTAAGCAAATGCTCGTCCTCGAGCGGACCCAGAGTTGTACTAGATTCAACACAATAGCTAAATGACCTTACCAAGCATATACTCGGGGTGATACTGCTTCACCCTATCACACATAAGTCCGATAATACCATATAGCTGGAATTTCACAGTCCATCTGAACCATAAACCACATTGCACTTCCTGAAATCATATACCAAATGTTAATCCCATGCCTATACTCAGGATACACCCAAACCCACTGTAATAGCCCATGCTCGCCACTTCGGGTGAGATCACATGATGTATCAAACAACCCAATCGCTCGAGACAATGGCCTCGGGTCACAACAATTGCCCAAGGTAACCAAGTACTAACAGAAAAACCTTTCTCATTAGATATAGTCTTATTCCAACACCTTCATATCCTGCCCACGGCAGCTGAAACACGCGATATACCGAACCCATCTCTCGGTTCAACTATTCGTGAATCCAATTCCTTTTTATAACTGATACCACAATTGGTTTCGGAGCCAAACCTCGATATTACCTTTCTAACAAGCTAAGATCAAATATGCTCGTACTCATTAATGACTCCAATGATCATTTCGATTATAACATACCTCACTGGTGACATGACACCTCAGCATCGGCCTATGCCACAACAAGCACGACACAGGCTCCAATAAGAACGATCTGAACACACTCGAATCATGACAACTGACTCACACAAAGAGCTATAATTCAAATTCCTCAATACTATCACAACACAAAACTGAGATCTCGTCTCACATCATAGAATTAGAGTACATGAATCCTCATCGAAAGGCCATAGCATCACGTGGCCTTGCCACAGCCCATGATTCTATCCAAACACTATTACTCATGGAGCACCTCAAAACACCATGCTCGAAACGGTTAGCCACGCACATATTTAGGTCTGAACTTATGCAATCAATCACACCTACGGTAATACAATTGATATATGCTATCAAATCCTGAAAGGACACATCTGATGTGCTATTCCCCGAGCGATACCCAATACGGACTATTCCTCAGAAGCTAGGAAGTATTGTATACAAAGTAACATATTGGAAGCTATATTTTCCACATCACAATGTTGCGGCGCGCAACCCGTTCCAATAACATACCCGTGGCGATGTGCCACCCGATCCAGATACCATACTTGTGGCGGTGTGCCACCCGATCCTGATACCATACCTGTGGCGGCGTGCCACCCGGTCCAAATACTATACCTGTGGCGGCGAGCCACCCGATCCACGAATACATCTAGCAAGGGAAATGCACATCGAGTCAAGTTGCTCATTGCAACAAACATATATATATATAGCCTCAAGCTCGGCCACATGAAATGCATCCGACAAAGTTCCTCAATACTGGAGTTGAATCAATGGTAGATACCTCTACACTGACATCCGCCACAAAGGCCCAACGGACAAAGCAATACCTACCAGCCGTCCGCTGGCCCTAGGGTACATTTACCCTGATGGAATATGATCGGATGCGCTCTGCCACGCAGTTGTGATATTTTTCCGATATAGTCCATATCACATTAGTCTAGACAACCTGACTTATGACAACCAGTCTGCAATCATATATCATTATTCCAATCCATCATATCAAGTAACGAAATAGGCACTAGGGCTTCCAATTTCCAATAACCTCTAAACGGTGCCGATCACACGATATACCACCACTGCGTACGTGGATTACGAGAACTTCTAGTCTCCAACACATATGTAACTCAAGAATCACTATGCCTGATTCCACATTCCACCGTACGAATACATAATCACACATATCAAGCCTCCATTCATACCACATAAGCCATTCAAAAATTTTCCTATGCCATCAACAACTCAATCATTACTGTCAATCCAACAAGAGGATACCACAATACCACTGGACATTATCAGTTTACATTACCTTGCCCTTTTTTTGACCATATACTCTGCCAAATCACTAGAATAGCAGTACCATTTTCCTTATCACCAAAAAGATTGATTCTCAGATTATCTGCAGCTGCCCACGTTGCTTGGGAATTCCAATGACTCCCTATATAATATGAATTGATCTCAAAACCTTGAACATGCCGTTATCATCTTTCCATAACACATCGCGTATACCATACTGCACCAAGATAACATGGAGGCTTCTATCCCTTTCCTACGCCGCAAACATCGATGCACTCAACTAGTCAAGGACTTTCATGATCCCATATAGAGAAACCTCATTACACATTCCAAGCTTTGCATGCCAATAGGAAATACACTCATTTTCAAACCACGAAAAAACACATCACAAACTCTTTCTCCCAACTACATGGCATAAGTTAAACTGCCAGGACTGAGTCCTTATACCCATATCGAGTTGCACAACTGCCACCACTCAAGAGCTTTGTTTGCACAATATCTGCAAGACTCATTACTTCAACCACATACCTGGAATTAATTGTATTCCTTATCATACCGTTTCGGTTTATTAACAAGTTGTTCCATTTACCCAGTTTCCTTTCTGATTCATCCTTAATTTAATATTAGCCTTTACCGTAGCACCATAATACATCAACTCATGTTACCACACGAGACTCGTACATATGACCACACGGTCTAAGGCTCACAGGCCGCTGAATACTCTATCAAATGTTTCCCAGAGTACCACCTTATATAATACTTTATTTTGATGAACTTCTCGCGATTTTTTAATTCGTTATCATTACTCTCCAATATAGATACATAGAATCTCATCATTCACATGACATAACACAAGTCTTGTTCCCTTCTAATGAGACCACAGTCTCTAGCCATATACACCACCTTAAGACACCTGACCGTTACAAGCAACATCTTGAACATCGCAAGACTATTCTCGGGCGCCATTCGCCCTTATTCACTTATAATTCAACTATCTTATTGAATAGAACTACTCGTGCCTTGTTAGAATTTTGACATCGAAGAACATGATTATATATAGGTACAGTTAGCTATCATTCCTTCCTATGCACCCAACATTCTTCACCAACTGTAGCTCAAAACGTCCCAGTATTGTTTCACATCTACGAAGCACCATAACCCTTACAAAAATTTCCAACATACCCAGAGACAGGATCAACATAGCACACAACAGTGCAATCAGTTAATCAATAACCACCTCCCTAACTTGGCTCGGAGCCATACACCAAGCACTTTCAGCCACTCATAGCATTCTTACTCAAATCATGCCACAATGTTCTAGTTAGATTAAACTCAAGTCATTTACAAGCTTCGGCAGAGATTCGAATCATCACACATCTTAACTCTTTTGCAACTCTCGCATTTATACACACACCATTTAAGCCTATTCTCCAGGTGACAGAATTATTTTCTAAGCCCCAAATTTTCCATAAATTTCGACAGAGTTTCGTCTGCAATTTGGCCTATCCACCTGCCAGTGAATCACCAAAATTATCCTAACAATATATCCGCAACTCGACAAGACATCACAATCTATATCAATAACATAAATCTCAATACTACACAATTATATCATCAACATTAGTACATGAACATGCGCTGCACCTGCTCAAATCATAACACATATACCTTTCACCATGATACACCTAGCACAACCAATTTGGTCTTCCTGCGTCTGAACTCATACTACCATATGTAATGCACTTTACCTTCCTACTAAGGAGCATGAACATACTCACCACGACCATAGCTAGGGCTACGTAACAGATCACAATAAGAATTGAACACCTTGCAGCTCACCCATTATCAAACTGCCATTTCCAGAATTAAGATCAATACTGATCGCATGAACTTCATAATACCGGCTCGCAAAATTAGCACCTCGGTGCTCAAGCCATAGACAAGGATCCGGCCTCAAGTCCTCCAGACTGGCCCAACATGATCTCACAGAGATTATATCTCGTCCCTCGAGTGGGCACATCAACGTGCCGAAGGAATTTCAAGAAGCATACCTCAAGCTGAATCAAGTATGCACGATAAGAATTTCAAGAATTTGAAGCATTCCTAAAAGGTTTGAAACCTCCCGAGGATAAGTACAGGCGTCCCCATACAGATCCACGAGACTCTACTAAACCGGCTCATGACTCGCGAGACCTGTTAACCTAGGCTCTAATACCAACTTGTCAAGACCCAAACCCCGGTCGTGACGGCGCCCATTACAATGCTAGACAAGTCCGACCATATTACCTCTTAAACCAGCCAATTATTAATTCCAATTGATCCAGTTAAACTTAAACAGCAAGTGATAATATAAAATTGGCAACGTAATAGTAAAAGCATACAAAGTATGGTCCCAACCATATCATGGAGTCACGAGTTTGAGCCTCTACAGAATAAGCATCCTAGTACAAACAAGTCTAAGCAAGATGAAACAATAAAATGATAATGAAGGAGAAAACACGTTCTGCGGACGTCGGCAGCTACCTCGTAGTCTCCGCAAAAGTAGATATGAGTAAGCAGCTACAGCAACTCAACTGCTCTCGGGCACCTGTGAATCTGCACAAAAAGTGCATGGGAGTGGGGTAAGTATATTTCAACTCAGTGAGTAATAATAATAAGCAATAACTGAAAGTAAAACCTCCTGTACCATCACTAAACAGTTCTAAGGCAAACCCGCACAGGTAAGTCATCACTACAGTAGTACTCCAATCACCAGTCCACAAATATCTCGTTAAGGTCCCACACTGACTAAATCCCCTTTCGTACCACAACGGTGTACAGACATCTCCATATACATGTGTCCATAAGGCGTAACTATCTAATAAGTATAATGTTGCGGCGTGCAGCCCGATCCGATATATACATATATATATATATATATATATATACTACTGCGGCGTACAGCCCGATCCAATATATATACTGCTGCGGCGTGCAGCCCGATCCAATATGTATACGGTTGCGGCGTGCAGCCCGATCCAATATATATATACTGTTACGGCGTGCAGCCCGATCCAATATGTATACTGTTGCGGCGTGCAGCCCGATCCAATATATATACTGCTGCGGCATGCGGCCCGATCCAATATGTAAACTACTGCGGCGTGCAGCCCGATCCAATATATGTACTGCTGCAGCGTGCGGCCCGATCCAATATATATACTACTGCGACATGCATCCCGATCCATTATATATACTGCTGCGGCATGCAGCCCGATCCAATATTTATATATATATATATATATATACTGCTGCGGCGTGCAGCCCGATCCAATATTTATATATATATATGTATATAATACCTCCTAACGGGCCCTCGACCCTGTCTCAATTAGTATAGGATTGGCCTTTCAAGTTTACTCAGCTAAATCAGGGAACTTCCACCCTAAGTAATCTATCTCTCACAGTACACACCTAGTACTGGCTCTTATTGGGTTATTCATCTAGTTTTACGGCTGAGTATAAGTTTCCAACACAACATAAGGGTCACCTACCTCTACAGGTCCCTTAGTGATCTACAGATCGGCACTGGCCCCTAACATGGCTATTAGCCCAATTACACAGTTATAATCTCATTAACAGTCATAATGCATAGTATTCTATTAGCCGAGATGGACCAAGTCCAAGTCCCCAATCACAATGTCACCACGAGACGCGTGTCTCATCTCGACATAGCATTGTGAAGTGCTAGTACGGGGTTTTTTGTAATTTTTAATTTCGAATTATTTCAAACACAAACACACAATTATTTCGATTAAACACATAATTGCACATCAAAAATCTTATTTTATTTTTATATTGGAATTGTTTTTCTTAGTGCAAAAATCATGTGCTCACAGTTGCCCCTCTTTGCTTGGGAACACGAAGAGTTTCAGTGCAAAGATAAGTGAGCAGTAATGAGAGATTTTTGCCCACTGGCTTATTCCGTAAGAAGCATTTTGAAAACCTTTTGACCGCACCCTGCCTTAGAGGTTTCCTACATATCCTGGGCTAAACAGGAATCAGGTCGGTGTAGTTCGGGAAGGTCTGGTAGTTTGAAACTACCAAGACTTACTACTGCTGTTGTTGTTGCTATTATCACTGACTAACTCCTTGTTACACCGGGATAAAATGAAAAATAAAGAATCTATTCTAAGCTATGATCTTATGAATTACAATAATTCCTATCTATTTCTTGTCTTCTTGTACCTCCTTGCTTTTCCTCATCTTATGTTGCTCTTTTATTTGCATCCTTCTTTTTTTTATTGATTTCTGATTATTTTCTTGTTTTTGACATACTGCTTCCATCCCTTCATGTAACTTCAAAATGTGTTTCTCACTTCCATGTTGATAACTGTTAAAACAAAACAAAAACAAAGAGAACTTTTTCCTCTTCCCGGTGTGGGCTTTCCATGTCTCATGGTGTTACTCATGTTAGATAAAACAATTAAAATGCAGAAATGTATTCCCTTGTTATACAGGTGGGCGCCTGAACAGAAAAAAAATGCTGAAATGTATTCCCTTGTTATATAGGTGGGCGCCTGAAAAGAAATTAAAAATGCAGAAATGTATTCCCTTGTTATATATGTGGGTGCCTGAATAGAAATTAAAAATGATGAAATGTATTCCCTTGTTATCCAACTGGGCGCCTGACGCATGAAATATGAAAATGCTGAAAAATATTCCATTGTTATCTAGGTGGGCACCTGATGCATGAAAATGAAAATGTAGAAAAATATTCCCTTGTTATCCAGGTGGGCGCCTGATGCATGAAAATGAAAATGCAGAAAAATATTTCCTCATTATCCAGGTGGGCGCCTGATGCATGAAAATGTAAATGCAAGAAAATATTCCTTTGTTATCTAGGTGGGCGCCTGATGCATGAAAATGAAAATGCAGAAAATATTCCCTCATTATCCAGTTGGGCGCCTAATGCATGAAAATGAAAATGCAGAAAAATATTCCCTTGTTATCCAGGTGGGCGCCTGATGCATGAAAATGAAAATGCAGAACAATATTCCCTTGTTATCTAGCTGGGTGCCTGATGCATGAAAAATGAAAATGCAGAAAAGTATTCCCTCATTATCCAGGTGGGCGCCTGATGCATGAAAAGGAAAATGCATAAAAATATTCCCTCATTATGCAGGTGGGCTCCTGATGCATGAAAATGAAAATGCAAAAAACTATTCCCTTGTTATCCAGTTGGGCGCGTGATGCATGAAAATGAAAATGCAGAAAAATATTCCCTTGTTATCCAGGTGGGCGCCTGATGCATGAAAATGAAAATGCAGAAAAAAATTTCCTTGTTATCCAGGTGGGCGCCTGATGCATGAAAATGAAAATGCAGAAAAATATTCCCTGAGTTTGATAACTTGGGTTTGAGTTTTGAAAAGATAATACCTCCCTTGCTGTTTGGGTATGTTTCTTGATGACTGAATGAGTCCTCCTCTACGGATTCCTTCTCTTATTGCTATATTTATTTTGGTGTTTTTCTTCTTCCACATTGGTCACATTCACTTTAGAGTGATTAGTGAGAATTTGAATCTTTTGTTCCTGTCTAAATCAGTGAACAGTCTTATTACTTATAAAATGTTGGCAACTGGCATTTTTGTTGACTTTGTTTCCATTGCCTGCCTCTTCTTGCTTTATTCACGCTTTGTAGCTCATTGCCATATTTGTTTTCTACTTTTCCTTCGTAATCCTCTTTCTGCTTTCACTTTTTGTCTCTTTTCTTTTCCTTTTTCTTTGGCTTTGATTGCCATCCTCTCCTTTGTTTTTGTTTTATTTTCTCTTCTACCCAGTGTTATTACGCCTTTTAACATGAGAAGCTGGTAGTTAGCTTTCAATGGGCAACTGGTTTTTGATCAATGAAATGCAGAAAAATATGAATGTAAAAGGGGTAATGGTATTTTGGAGTAAGGACAGAACTTATCTGGGTATGATGGCTGATTCCTCTGACCATGCCATGTATATAAATTCCGACTCAGTCTGTCCAATAGAATTGTCACTATCTTAACTCCATCTTGTCCTTCAACCCAAACCAATCTTATATTTTTGCGGTTTTTCTTCTTTCAACAGAGTATTCCTCACTTTCACCTCATGGAGCCCGTTAGGATTTTCACCAATGAGACTCTCTCATTTTTATTCTCTCATCTCACAACATCTGAAAGTGCTGGTTAAGTTTTTCACCGATAAGACTCTCTCATTGTATTCTCTCATCTCACATTCGCCTTATGGTGCCGGTTAAGGTTTTCACCAATAAGACTCTCTCATTTTTATTTTATTTTATTTTTTTTCCAAGCCTTCGGGTATTGTCCATGCCGTTTTTCTCCTTATTCTTATTGTATCATCATTTTCTTGAAATTAATCAGAAGGTCTTTCTTTGGACTGTAATGTGGCTTTTGGATGGGTTCAGAAAGAAGAGGTATAAAGGCTCAAAATTAAACGAGGGTTAAAAAAAATATTTACAACTCTCGGAATCATAAACATAACTTCTGCCCCAGTTTCAATATTTGGGGAATCTTGGATTTTATTTTTATCATGATTGAACCTTATTGAGGCTGCCTACGTACCCTTTCGGGATCAAGTCAGACGTAGTTCAGACTACGTTCATATTCATTGTTGCGTCTTGACTTTTCCCGATTTTCTTTTTGTCTTTTATATGCATTTTTCTTTTGTTTGCATTTTTCTTTTTCTTTTTATTCATCATTTTTCTTTCATCATCATTTTTTTTATTTTTATTTTTCCGTACATCATTTTTTTTTGTTCATGATCGACTCCGAGAGAGGGATATGAAAGAATAAAGCAAATAAGGCTCAATGGGGATATCAATGGATAAAGTGTTTAGATAGAGAATAAAATGCCTACATCATTTCAATTTCAAAATTATGACAAATACAATTGTACATTTGAAAAAGGAATCAGACATAATATCTCTTGACTGCATCTGAGTTGATAGCAGTCTCTACACATTTTCCTTCAACATCTGTCTGATATAGAGCTCCATTGGACAATACTCGTGACACCATGAATGATCCTTGCCAATACGGTGCAAATTTTCTTTTTGCTTCGGCCTAATGAGGCAAGATACGTCTCAGCACCAACTGTACCACTTCAAATTTTCGCGGACGTACTTTCTTATTGTATGCTCTGGCCATTCTCCACTGATATAATTTTCCATGACAAACTACCGCTAACCTTTTCTCGTCAATCAAGCTCAGTTGTTCTAGCCGAGCTTTTACACATTCATCGTCATCGACTTCAGCCTCGTCTATGATCCGAAGAGAAGGTATCTCAATTTCTACCGGTATGATTGCCTCTGTTCCATACACCAATGAGTAAGGTGTTGCACCAATTGAAGTACTTACAGTTGTATGATAACCCATGAGAGTAAACGCTACTTTTTCATGCCATTACCTTGACTCTTCCACCATCTTTATGAAAATCTTCTAAATATTCTTATTCGCAGCCTCCACTTCTCCATTCGCTTTAGGCAAATAAGGTGTAGAGTTACGATGCAGGATTTTGAACCTTTGACATGCTTCTGCCATGAGGTGAATGTTCAGATTTGCTCCATTGTCTGTGATAATCAACTTAGGAATTCCAAAGCAACAAATGATATTGATTAGGAATTCCAAAGCAACAAATGATATTTCTGTGCACGAAATCCACCACCGCCTTCTTTGTCACTACCTTAAATGTCTTCGCCTCCACCCATTTGGTGAAATAATCAATTGCTACCAAGATAAATCTATGCCCATTAGATGTTGCGAGCTCTATTTGTCTGATGACATCCATGCCCCAGGCAATAAATGGCCACGGTGCAGACATTGTATGCAACTCATAGGGTGGAAAGTGAATCAAATCTCCGTGTATTTGACATTGATGGCATTTCCTTACATATCTAATACAATCACGATCCATGGTGAGCCAATAATATCCTGCTCTCTATATTTTCTTGGCTAAAATGTATCCACTCCTATGAGGTCTGCAAGCTCTTGTATGTATGTCAACCATAATTGTGTAAGCTTGCTGCGCATCTATGCATCTCAATAGCCCCAAATATGGTTTTCTTTTGTATACAACTCCTCCAGTAAGGAAAAATCCATTTGCCAATCGCCTTATATCCCTTTTATGGTCTCCAGTGGCTTGTTCTGGGTACCCTCCTGTCCTCAAATATTCTTTGGTATCATGATACCACGACTCACCATCAAGTTCTTCCTCCACGGTGAAACAATAAGCATTTTGATCGCGCACTTGTATTTGCAGTGGATCTACATAAGCTTTAACTGGATGGTGCAACATGGAGGATAATGTGGCCAAAGCATCTGCTACTTCATTGTGCATTGTTGGGATGTGTTTGAACTCTATATATTGAAATCTCTGAGACAGTTCATGTAGACATTATCGATAAGGTATCAACTTTTAATCTCTTGTCTCACATTCTCCTTGAAACTGATGTATCAAGAGATCCGAGTCACCCATGACCAAAATCTCATGAACACCCATATCTATTGCAAACCTCAATCGCAGTATGCATGCTTCATATTCGGCCATGTTATTAGTGCAGAAAAATCAAAGCTGAGCGGTAACGGGATAATGTTGACCTGTTTCTGAAATAAGCACTACTCCAATTCCAACCCCCTTACTGTTGACGGCTCCATCAAAATACATTCTCCAGCCTGGCTTATTATCTTGCTCTACCTCTTCAACGTTCATTGCCTTCTCATCAGGAAAATATGTTTTTAGTGGCTCATACTCATCATCAACTGGGTTTTCTGCGAAATGATCGGCAACTGCTTGCGCTTTCATTTTCGTACGAGTTACATAGATGATGTCAAACTCAATAAGCAGAATTTGCCACTTAGCAAGTCACCTTGTAGGCATAGGCTTCTGATATATATACTTCAATGGATCCAGCTGTGATATCAAATATGTGGTATAAGCTGACAGGTAATGTTTCAGTTTTTGAGCAACCCACGTTAGAGCATAACACGTTCTCTCCAATTGAGTGTATGTTACCTCGTAAGATGTGAACTTTTTACTGAGGTAATATATCACTTGCTCTTTTTTTTCTCGTTTCATCATGCTGCCCCAGTACGCAGCCAAAAGAATTATCTAGCACGGTCAAAGACAGGATCAGAGGTCTCCCTGGTTCTGGAGGAACTAATACTTGAGGATTGGCCAAATTTCCTTAATCTTTTCAAAGGCTTCTTGGCACTCATCAGTCCAATTTATTGCAACATCGTTCTTTAACAATTTGAAAATGGGCTCACAAGTTGACGTCAACTGAGCGATAAATCTACTGATGTAGTACAACCTGCCCAATAAACTCATCACTTCTTTCTTGTTTTTCGGCGGAGGCAAATTCTGGATTGCTTTTATATTTTGACGGATCCAATTCAATACCACGCCGGCTTACTATAAACCCTAATAACTTTCCTGATGGCACCCTGAAAGCACACTTTGCTGGATTGAGCTTGAGATTATATCTTCAGAGCCTCTGTAAAAACTTTCTCAAATCTTTGACATGGTCATATTGCTTTTTGGACTTAATGATGACATCGTCCACATATACTTCGATCTCTCAATGTATCATGTCATGAAACATAGTGGTCATCGCCCTCATATACGTAGCCCCGGCGTTCTTCAACCCGAACGGCATCACCTATAACAATATGTTCCCCAAGGCATGATAAAGGCCGTCTTTTCTGCATCTTCTTCATCCATCAAGATCGGGTGATAACCCGCATAATAATCCACAAAAGATCTAATTTCATGCTTAGCAAAATTGTCGATCAATATATGGATATTTGGTAATGGAAAATCATCCTTTGGACTAACTTTATTGAGGTCCCGGTAATCAACGAACATCCTGGTTTTTCCATCCTTCTTCAGAACTCGCACAACATTGGCTAACCAGGTGGGATATTTTGTGACCCGTATGACCTTCACCTCAAATTGCTTATTAACTTCTTCTTTTATTTTCACACTTATGTCCATTTTAAACTTTTTAGCTTCACTTTTACTGGCCAGCGTTCTGGATTAATGGGCAATTTATGTACCACCAGATCAGTACTAAGTCTGGGCATGTCATCATAGGACCAAGCAAATATGTCCTTGTACTCATGTAACAAGTTGATTAAATCTTCTCTGAGGGAAGTCTCTAAATGTATGTTGATCTTTGTTTCATGGACATTCTCCTCACTTCCTAGATTAATGGATTTTGTCTCCTTTAAGTTTGGTTTGGGTTTTTCCTCATAATGATTCAAATCTTTACTAATTTCCTCCAGTATTTCCTCATCCACATATTCTACTTCACGTTCACTTTCAATATCCAGTATAACTATTCGATTATTAAGACTGGACCGGGAATCCTTCATGCATGACATACCATTGGAATCAGCAAATATTGAACTATATAAAAGAAGAAAAATAAAATAAGGCAAAAATAGAAGAAGAAAAGAAATTGCATTTCATTGATTTTTCAAAAAGGTAACAAGCATTGGATACATTTTTTTATGGGATGTGGGATTACAAAACAAGACAACTTTTGGGGAAATGAAATATTTAAAGCTAACTACCTCAACTCCCTCCTAATCGGAAGAGCAGTAGCTTCCCAGTTATTAAGTGTAATGTAGAGTCCCACGAACTGAACATCCATTTTACTTGTTCCTTCACCCATCTCCAACATATTCACATCTTCAAATAGCCTCTCGAACCTTGTTAGGAGTTTCGCATCTGGTTTTATTTCAGCGCGACTTGGCATAACAGTCGCCAGATGTCTTCGTGTACCAGGCCTGGTAAAGGAATTGGATAGTTTTGGAATAGGCTTTGTGAGGGACCAACTCTTCTTCTTCATTTTCTTAGCTCTTTGGATATCGGCAATGATTTGCTCAAAACCCAAACCAAAAGTGTCATTACTGCACAGAAGGTGGATTGGCTGTGTTATACCTTATACAGTTACCCCTAAGCCTTTCCCCGGTGAAAACCCATTTCTTATCATTTTCTTGGCGACCATCACTACTGTAGGAGCCACTGTGGGAATCGGCATGTTTTCCCCCTCGGATATTTTATTCACCACCACAGTGTCCATGACTTGATATACCCACGGGCTTTTATCTCCTTCAGCTTCCTCGAATAGTGTAATAGCATTACAGAATTCATCTTCTCTGTGCACTATGATCTCCTGTTGCTCCCACTCAAATTTTACCATCTGATGCAAAGAGGATGGTACAGCTTTCGCCGCGTGGATCCATGGACATCCCAATAAAAGATTGTAAGATACAGCAACATCTAGCACCTGGAACACCAGAGTGAAGTCCACTGGTCCAATAGTAATCTCAAGTATAATATCCCCTACAGTATTCTTGCCACCTCCATCAAAACCCTGTACACGTACACCGTTCCAATGAATTCTATAAGGATTGACCTTCAACTTTCCCAAGGTTGAGAGTGAGCAAATATTGGCACTTGACCTATTGTCCACCAGAACACGGGTTACTATAGATTCTTCACACTTGACTGTGAGGTATAGTGCTTTGTTATGCTCTGTTCCTCACGCGGCAACTCATTATCTGAAAATGTTATCTTATTTGTCTCAAAGATCTTGTTTATGATTTTCTCTAGATGGCATTCTGAAATCTTCTCAGGCACATGGGCTTCATGTAAACTTTTCATCAACGCCTTTCTATGCTCATCAGAATGGATTAGCAATGATAACAATAAAATCTGCACGGACATTTTTCTCAATTTCTCCACTATTGAATAGTCCTGATCCTTTATCTTCTTCAAGAACTCTTCCACTTCCTCTTCAGTATCTACCTTCTTTATATAAGTCGGGATTTCCTTTACCACTTTTGTCTTCCTCAGTTCTTCCGGGGTAAAGCATCGCCCGAAGCGAGTTAAACCATGTGTTTCATTGATTTCTCCTTTAACTTCCTTCCCCTTATACATTAGTGTAACTTTATCATAGTTCCATGGTATGGCCCTGGTATACACGACTACCATCTGCACCACAGGTTTGATAACCACAGGCTCCACATAAGCTCCCTGCACTGTCAACAAAGGCTTCGCTCTCGGCACTACTACTTTCACGGACTCAACCACTGACGGCTTCTTTATTGGTAACTCAGTCGACACTTTCTCCATTTCAACTTCCCCTTCCACCTTGTTGTTGGCTTTAATCACCATTACTGATTGAGAAGGTTTTCTACTGCTCTCTCCTTGCTCTCATTCTATCATATGTGTCTCATGATGTGATGGCAAAGGATTCTGTGTGATATTGGGAGTTTTCGGAGCTTGCACTTCAATCCTCTTGGTATCAATAAGTTTTTGTATGCCATAATTTAAATGCCAACACTTTTCTATATCATGTCCCGACGCCCCAGAACAATATTCACATCGGAATGATTGGTCTATATTTCTGGGTGGTGGGTTAGGCATTTTTTGTTTAATAGGGCTCAACATCCCTAGTTCTCTCAAACGATGAGAAAGACTGGTATATGACTCCCCTAACGGAGCAAATGTTTTCTTTCTTTGGGCTCTATCTCCTCGTACTTCTAGATCTAGACGGAAATTGGGTCAATTTGGAGTTCTGTTTGTTTTAGAAGGCGGGTAGGCATTTTGTGCGTGGTAGACATTTTGTGGAGCTGGGGTATGCCATGCATATGGATGTGGTGGGTAAGGTTGAGCATGTGGGACGAAAAATGTGGATTGGTTGGAGGATAATATGGTGGAGGTGGGTTATATGATGCTGGTGGATATGGTTGGTATGGGCGAGGTGGATGATGATATGTATTGGGGCCCCGGGACCATTATCTACCTTCAATGACCGCAACTTCCTCCTTCTTCTTCTTGCCAATCGATCCTCCAGTTCCAGTTTGTATTGCTTGCTTTTTGGCTTTAATAGCCGAGTAGCTCATGATCTTATTTGTTTTAGCCCTTCTTCTACAAAGCTTCCCATCTTGACTACCACGTTAAAGGTTTTTCCAATTGCCGATACTAAGTGGCCATAGTATGTTGGCTCCAAAGCCTATAGAAAATAGTCCACCATTTCCGCTTCTTTCATGCGAGGGTCTACTCGTGCAGCCTGTTCCCTCCACCTGAATCTATATTCCCGAAAACTTTCCCCGAGCCTCTTCTCGATCTTAGTCAACGACAACCTATCAGGGATAATCTCTAGATTGTATTGGAAATAGTTGGCAAACGATTGAGCTAAGCCAACACAGATGAACCACCTGGTATGATCCTGTCGAGTATACCATTCCAACGCTGATCCACTTAAGCTCTGGCTAAAATAAGCCATAAGTAACTTGTCCATTCCTCCTGCTCCGTACATTTTATTAGAGTAACCATCATACATATCAAACTTAGGTAACTAAAACCCGGCCCAGAGCTGTACCGCCGAAAATAAGCATAGATCTTTATACGCAACACTCACTTGGCCTCCTAGCCCTTGTATGTTAGGAAATGACTGTTCAAGACTTTTCATCTTACGGGCCATCTCTTCCCGTTCCAAATTTCTGACAGGCTTTTCCTCTTCTGTCATGTCTATGAGCGGTGTGTAGGAATCTTGTTGCCTAAAAGTTTGTTTTGGTGTATAATAATGAGTGTCCTGAACATGGAACACAGGTTTGCTGGAATATTTGTGTAGAGCAGCGGGTGGCATTGCCACGTATACTGGAGCGACCTGAGGTGGTGGTGGTGGAAATTGTTCAGACAATGGTGGAGGTGCTTGTGAAGTTATAGCATAGTAATGCGGGTAAGTTGGGTACGTGGAGGATGAGTTCATAGTGGGTGGTTTAGGATTTGGGTTTGTGGAAGGGATGTATGCTGGGTTGGCTGGATAGGAAGGCAAAGGTTGACCCCTAGACTAGGCCTGGTACATCTCTGACATCTGCTGTTTTAATTTGTACGTCTCTTCTTTCATACTAGCCATGTCCACAACTTCTTTATCCTGTACCAGATCCATAATAGTGGGCTCGATTTCCTAAGTCACTGCTTTGGTCATAGCTGTTGAACGTGTATTGTAGCTGTGATGTGCCAGAATGCCAGTTGCCAACTGAAAATCTGATACTCATCAACAACAAAACTCATTAATAGTTAGCTCATTAGGGGTAAAATATCACTATTAAGAATCACAACTTTTGTCTAGTCATTATGCACCATCCCGACATTATTCCTCTTTGGACCACCAACTTTCTTTTCACCTTTGTTTTTCTTCCTTTCATTGCTTTTCTATTTATTTCTTTTTTCTAATTTTCTTCTTTTCCATTTCTCTCTTCCTCTTTTTTTCATTTTTGTTTTTTGTTCCTACATGTTTGCCTATCGCCCAAACAGTTTGCATAAAAAGAAAGAAAATAACAACAACTTTTAATTTTTCATTGATACTCAAACATCAGTTACAAATGATGTTCTACTACAAATGCAAAAGAAAATACAAACACAAAATGCATGCCCTATGAATATATTAAAGCTCCTAGTGCCCGCGAGACATTGTTCGGTCTTGCCGCGGGCCTATGTGCTAATCCACTTTAGAGTTTGTCCAGTTCGGTCATTACTTGCTTTACAAAGAACTTTACTGCTGATGTGAATGTTGACTGGGACATATCTTCACACAATTGGCATTTCCTTGTGATGCACTGAGCAATGTTGACGATTCTTTCCCTGATGGCCCCTTTTTCCTGAAGCAACCTACCAATCTGTTTGGAACGAGCATCTAAGGTTTGCTGGTTCTCCTTTTGCAGTTGTTGTAGCTCCAATTCTAACCGAGCCATAGCCATGTAGCAATGTTCTCTCTCTACCTCAAACTCTTTGGTTTGTTTGCTACTTTTGACTTTGAGTGTAATGGTTTTCTTTCTCAATCGAGCTACCTCAACCTTGTGTTCATCTTGTAATTGTTGAACCATTTGAACTCTTTCCTAAGCATTTTTGGCCAGTTGTTTCTGAATCCCAACTAACTCCTTTTCAGCTTTATCTAGATGAAAGCCATAGTCATTCACTTTGGGCCGAAGATTTTTAATTAACTTTTCATCTCGGGCTAGGCGAACTGGGGTTTCAGCTGCTGTTTTCATCTTTTCAATTTGAGCATTCAAGATTTCATTCTCTTTTCTCAGCTAATTCTTTTATCCCTCATATGATGCCACTTGAAAGCTGCTTTCGAATTTGAGGTCTTGGAATTGTTTCTCCATCAAGCTGATTCTGGTTCGATACTCATTTCTTTGGCCACCCAAACTTTGTTTTCCTTAGACTGCTCGGCCAACTCTTGAATGTGAGGCCTCTTTAATGGTCTATCATGCTTGACATCGCATCGATATCATGCGGCATACCCTGGTGATACTTCCCATCGAGCTCAGTTTCCCACACAAGTGTCTACTCTCAAGAATTGGCATTCATTCCAGATCCATCGAATCTTTACTTCTGGTAATTGTCCGTACGGACTGATTTCTACAGATTCTAGGCTGAGGTCCCTGTCTTTTGGTATGACCTGATATCTTCCGAGCTGTCGTAGTACCATGTACGGCGCATAAAGCTGAATGCTTATAAGACCCATTATCAGAAAATGCGACCCTTCCATTTGCATGTATATCACCTCGTTGAGGGGCAACCATCTGTATGCCCAATCAATTTGGCTAGCAGTCAACGATCGCATGTATGTAATCCAACCTTTTGATCCTTCTGGTAGCTTAACTTCTTTTGTTCTCATATAAAACTCTTTAATGCACGTCTTTTCAGATGACCCGTAACTCGAGAATGGAGGGTGGTAACACAGATGTTCTATCAACCACATCTGGAGAAGCAAATTGCATCCCTCGAATAAGCCATGCCCTGCTTTACAGGATGTGAGGGCACGGAAAATATCAGCTACAATTATCGGTGCCAGTGTGCTGTTATCTTACACAAGAAGAGTACTGGCAACCCCGGCGACCCTTATATCAATATTTCCATCTTTCCTAAGGAATATGACCAATCCCAAAAATGCCACCATAAAGGCGAATCGCCTATGTTCTTCCTACTTGACTCGGTTAGATATACTGCAGAGCTTGTTCGTAGGGCCGTTAAATCCCCCAATATGACCATATCTGCGGTAGATGAAACTCAGAGTACAAAACCCATGAGCCAAGTCTTCATTATGAACGTTCCTGGCAATTTTCAAGGAATCGAGGAATATGTGCACTGGAATTACCCTCAGAGCCACCGGGTATTTATCCTTTAGGGGAACCTCATCTTTCCCGATGTAATAAGCAATTTCTTCTAATGTAGGAGTGAGCACAAAATTTGAGAAGTGCAGCAAATTATGCGCAGGATCCCAACAAGCAACGAGCGCCCGAATGATATCACCTCGGGGTATTATGTCCATTAACCAAGTAAGATCTTTCAGATATCGGTTGACCCAAACCTGTCCCTCTTGGCCCAGATCGTCCCACCATAATCTCAACTCCAAAGGGATTTTGTTCATTAAAGCAAAGGGTTCATTTTGTACTGTGCTCATCATGCACATTTATTAAAGGTAATTTTATTCAGAAAATGGGAAAATATTTTTTCAAAGAAACTTTTTCATTATTTTTTTGAAAGAATTAGCCTTTCCGGGCTATTTAAAAGAAAAAGACACGACTTCAAAGTGGTCATTTTTGCAAAAATAGCCTTCCGATATCCTTTCGGAACATTCGGCTATTTCCAAAAATAGCAATCACTTTGATTTATTAAAAACTGAAAGTCAAAATTTTTTTGTCATTTTATAAAAGGGTGGTTGGACCCGTCAAGGGTTGCCTACGTATCCCACCTAATGGCGAGAATCAAACATGCGTAGTTCGGTTAGATTATTTTGTCACCAAGCATTGTTCGACCTATTCTCACACTTTCTTTTTAGGTTTTGACAGAGTTTCGATATTTTTGTATTCTAAAATTTTCTTTCTTTTGGTTTTTCAGGAATTTAGCCTATCTGCATAATAATCCATGACAAATAAATATAACATATAATATGCTTGAACTTTGATATTCCGGGTCACCAGTCCTAGACGGATCCAACCCCTGTGTTGAGTCCCCTAAGACAGATATGATATGAATAAACGTCCTAGATCTGTGTTCAATATCCTGATGTTTCAATGGTACTAGGCCGTGTACCCGAGTGGACAACTCGGATCGAGGAGGGGGATACGTACCGAGGACCCACGGGGTCGTTCGACTTTGTAACTTATCTGGCCTATATTCTTATTTAAGGTATAACACTAACAGAAAATGGAGTCTCAACCAGTAAGCACATCCCCGGAGGTAAGAAGAGAAGGGTTATCGACACAATTTTATATATACAATCCACGTAATATCAAAGCGGCAAACATGTAACACATTGATCAAAACATATAATAAAGTCAAATAATATCAAGAACGACAATTCAATCGAGCTCGAATTCTTCTACCCTGAACCGAAGTTCTGGGTTTCTTATCCCCAGCAGAGTCGCCAGAGCTATCACACCACCCTTTTTACTACCACTTTTTTTGAAAAGGAATAAGGTATATCCTGTTAATTACTAATACACCTCGGGAAAGGATATATTAATAATCAACGAGGAAGGAGTTTTTCCACTTTAAGGACAATCGAAACGGGATTTTATTTAGAGTTTCAGAGTTGCCACTTGTGAAGATAATGGTGTCCCAAGTCACCGGTTAATCCTGAATTCGAGGAAATTGACTCTGTTTAAATAGTCCGCAAAACTAGAAATCCGGATAAGGAATTATGTTAACCGGGAGAAGGTGTTAGGCACTCCCGAATTCCGTGGTTTTAGCACGGTCGCTCAACTGTCATTTTTGACTTTATGTGATTTTGTCATATGCTTTTATAAAATGTGAATGTACCGTTTTGCTATTTGAACAACTTGCGACGTCGCGAACACGCATTTCGAATCACATCGCAACCAATACGCCTGTGACTTTGATATGTTTCAACTTCACCAAGATTTAAGGTTTGAGTCACATAAATGTGCACTCGTATTAAGGAATGTATTTTTCAGATCGTGCCTATAATGTTTACAGCTTATTATCTTTTAGGGAAGACCGTGAAAATCACTAAACGGTCTCCCCGAGTCTATCAATTATTAATATTCATATGGGGTCCCCACGTATTTTTATACGTGGCTCGTCCCGTTATTTTAGAAGTCCAATCCTATTGAGTACTATATTTTCTATTATTGGTTTTTCTCCTAATTATATCACTGTTTTTGTATTTTCAGAATTATCTCCAGGCCCAATATTCCATTTCCACGCCTGGACATTATGGACCGAATTTAATAGTCCAGTTCACACAAATGGGTTTCAGAAAACCAATATATGTAAAAATCATTATTCAAAGGCCTAGAGATAAATCCAGTTGTATGTGGGCCTATACTATCTATTAAGCCCATATCAGACGAGAAGAATACAAAACTGAAATGAGATTTCATAACTAACATACATATATTTTCATTAAACGATAGAATAAATCAACCAATGGCATTTTTATTTCACAAGGAACTGGAGTACATGTTTATCAATATTAATTCTGAATTCCATTTACCTATTACTAATAGAACTTAAATAATAAACTACTATCTCAGCTACTTTAAACAGCGATACGATACTTAAAATCACAAATTTGAATTGTTATTAATTACTAATTCTAACTTATACTATTCTTGATTGTTATTAAGCTAATTGAAGTGATGAAACAGGCTCTAACTAAGTTAATCATTTATAATTATCACGTTCTAATTAATGAGGTTAATATGATTACTCTTCAGATTACGAAGCAAGTTTCAGTTAGATGAGTTAAAGTTACAAATTAACATGTTTTTAAACTAAATTTAAGGACGATTATATCTACGTGTACTCTACTCTACTCTATTTATTACATTGTTTCAGTTTCGTACATATTTAGCTATTACAAATATTCCTATCAAATTACAGAAGGTCTAATACACGATAATCATAAAATCTATAAAATGCAGCAGAAGATTTCATCCGAGCAACTCATAGAATTTTTATTTCTTCAATTAACGGGCAAATACATTTCTGGATAGAAAGTGTACCTGGTTCAGCAAAGGAAACTTATGAGTCTAGGTAATGAGATGAAGAACTATCACTGATTGCAGCAGGAGAGCAGTAGAAGAACAATCACAACAAAGTATAATCTTCAAACCCAGCAATTAAGCAAGCCAGCAAATAGAATTGAAGAAATCCAATAGAATCCAATAGTATCGAACAGCAGAAACTCAAGCTAGAAATACAGAATTTGAAATCCTCGACTCCTAGCTTTCAATTCAAATCAGTATTTTTCTAATTCAGAATTCGCCAACCCCAATATCTAATGTCTAACTTGTTATTTAGAAACCTCTTATTCAGGCTCAAGTGGAGCCTATTTATAGATGATTTCTGTGAAATTTTGAGGGGAAATTCAAAATTCTTATTCTTACTTCCCTCCCATTCATTTTGTTATTAATTACAGTTTAACACCTTCATTTTAAGCTTGAAATGCCTTTCATCCCTTGCTGGAAGGTTCTAGGTAATTCTATTTGATTCCATTAAGGGTATATAACTAGGTTGCCCTCACTTGCTAAGGGTTATTTCAATTATAACTTTTTACTAGGCCTATCTTACGCTTTATTTTATGGTTAATTACAATAATACTAAGCATTAAAGTCTATTTTGTCCCTATAGGCTCTATTAAATCTACAATTATACCATTTCTTATTCACTTTGTACCCTGATTGTTATCTATTATTTACCCGACCTACTAAGGCCAGGGTACCTTAGGTTTAATACCTATTTAACTATTAGCTAATATCTTCTAACCTATTTATTATTCAGCCAGATTTTAACCCAAATCCCTTTTCAGTTTTAGCCCGTTTTTAACAGACTTTGACTAATTTAAAATGTAACCCTTTCTATTAACATTAGCTAATCAAAAATTAGATTGCAGAACCAACCACTCTAATGTTTTAGAAATGGCCAAAATAATTACACAGTCCAAGTTATTTCAATAGTAGCCAGACTAAGTCATTTTTCAATAATACCCAGATTAATAAACTAAAGAAGCTATACTTATCTTTACACCTATAACCAAACATGTGACGACACGGCCCATCGTCACGGGAATTGCCACCCCGTTACCTAGCATTTTTATGTTTATTGCTTTTATATCAGTGTGAGAGTATATCGGGTGAGTTAGGAGTGATTCTAGTTGAAAATAAGGCATATAGCCTTTTTGAAGAAAGCTTGAATATGAAAAGTCAACCTGGGGTTGACTATCTAGTTAGACTGCTCGGAATTGGATTTTGATGATTTGGTTAGTTCCGTGAGGTGATTTGTGACTTAGGGGAGCGATCGGAATTGAATTTGGAGGGCCGGTGTACAAATGGGCATGAATTGGCTAAGTTTGAATTTCGGCGAAATACGAACGGTAGGTGAGATTTTGATCTGAGGGTCAGAATGGAATTCTGACAATTTCTGTAGCTTCGCCATGTGATTTTGGATTTGTCTGTAAATTTTCAAGTCATTCGAATGTCGTTTGGTCGAGTTTTTGATCGAATGTGTAATTCGGAAAGTTTTAAGGAATTTAGGCTTGAATCCAATGTGAATTGTGAGTTTTGGTGTTGTTACACGTGTTTTGAGGGTTGGAGCAAGTTCGAATAAGGTATTAGGATATGTTGGTGTGATTGGATGAGGTCCCGGGGGCCTCGAGGTATTTTCGGGTGGTTAAACGGAAGAAAATCATTGAAATTGCAGGTTGAACAATTCTAGTTCTGTTGTTTTCGCCCCTGTGGAAATAAGGGCGCAGAGGCTAGTTCGCAGGAGTGGACTATGGAGCGCAGAAGCGCTTGGATTCGCAGAAGCGAATCTACTTTCGCTGAGAGGGCATCGCTGGTGCGAGGGAGAGACAGCAGAAGCGGTGAAGAGGCGAGATGGGGGAGTCCGCAGAAGCGGATGGTTGATCGCCTATGTGAGTCCGCAGAAGTGGGGGATTTCACATAGGAAATGGTCTAGTGCTCGCTGATACGCTCAAACTACACTTTTACAATTAGTGTAAGGCGGTCGGTGTCAAATATAATAACCCAACTAGGTTGGGGTCGAATCCCACAGGGAATAGGTGTGAAATGATTACTTGAATTAGTGTGTTACCCGACTAAAATCTTGAATCTATTCCGTTAGAAGTAACATAGAAATGGTGTAAGAGTGATAGTATGAGTGAAGGTTGATTTAGAATATTTAACTAGTGAAAATGCTTAATGTAATAATTTAAAGAATTGATTAGACCAAGGTTGTGTTCCCATAAATGTAATGTAATGCCATCGGTGTTAATATGATATATTTCTAATGGTTGATTATTGATATGCAATTGATTTCTAAGCAACTACCCAATATTTCCCAATACTTAGAGTAGTATTTCCTCTCTTGCTTTTTCCTAAAAGTCTAAGAGTCACAATGGATAACAATCAATAAATGCCAAATAAAACCCACTTATCCCTAAGCGATTCTATTAAACGATGTGTAAGGCCTCGAGTTTTTGTTCTTTACTTCTTCCAAAATCTAACCCACTTTACCAAGCAAGGTAGGACTTTAATGGCTTTAATTAATGTTTGCAACCACCAATAATAAATGAAGAATGAGAAGTGAAGAAATATCAACCAACCATTATGCATATATTCAATGTTAGACACCCATTTACATAACACTCATTTAGGGTTCACAACCTTAGTATTTAAGTTTAGCCACACATGCTAAAATATAAAACGCAAGGTGTAATAAATGTCATAAATGCTTACAAAGTAAAAGATTCTTCAACCAAAAGCTTCCAAAAAGATGAAGTAATAAAGTCTTGGAGTGTAGTATAAAGTTTGCACAAGATACCCTTACACAAAATTCTAAAAAGCTATTTATAGAGGGACCAAGATCTGACAAAAAGCGGACAAGTTTTCCCTTCCAGGTCACGTATGTGACCGCAGATCTGTCGCATAACAGGTCTGCGGTCCGCAATCTTGAGAGGCGGCGCCGCGGATAGGAACCCTAGTTGTTCATATGTTGATCACGTAATCATTCTGCGGTCCGCATGTTGATTGTGCGATCGTTGAAAGCACTGGAGACTTGCCTCTTAGGTTTCCTTTTTGTTCATTATGCGGCAGAAGTGTGGACCGCATATTGGATGTGCGATCGCAAAAGACATTGCATTCTTTCCATGCATTTCAGCTCTATTCACTGTTTAGTTCTGCGATTTGGTTGCATGTTTGCGGTCCGCATATGAGGGCAAGCCTGTAAGTAGTGTTCAAGGAGGATGCAACAGAATGAAGCTTGTAAGTAGTGTTCAAGGAGGATGAAGTCATATGTACCCAAATGCTTACCTAACCTTTCCTAAACCTACATCATGAGTCGCTATAGAGTTACAAAGTGAGCCTTAAATTCACAAGATTGGTCATAGAGACAATTTCCCTTAAGACAGTCGTCAATCTATCTATCATTAGGACGAGTCGAGAAAAATGACTATAGGAGGATATGTGCTATGTACAGGTATGCATGCTTGGCACTGAACAATTTAACTAACTGGTCACATTGTTTTACACACGAGGTTCTGATTCTACTATTACACTCTCGGAAAAGAATCAGACAAATAAAAACCAAGAGGAATTGATTGGCTAACTAATCATAAACAAATATTGACATATCAAAATATTGTATATACATTGCTTTATAGATCAAAGTTGTACAAGTTTGATACACAAAAGCACAAAAATGGCAATATCAAATCAAAACACCAAAAGTACCCCCACCCCCAACTTAGAACGATGCATTGTCCCCAATGGAGATAATAAAAGTGCAAAGTGTGAGGAGAGACTCCCTGAGGCATACTAAGAGCTATGGGAGTCGGCAGCTGGCTGTGTGCTTGGGTGATCACCCTCATGTGTATCTGGCATAGGCACAGTCGAGGGTGCGACCTCTGCTGCCGGTGGAAGCTCTGGTGTAGAAAGCAAGGCTGGTACATCTTTTGCCTTTTATGCTGTTTGGTCCAGGAAGCTCCATAATTAGCATAAAACTCCCGAACAATGGCTTCGTTGTATTTGGCCGGAGGGTCAGTGAATCTCATCCATTTTCTCCGCTTGATGTTGGTAAGGATATGGGGGTACTTTTCTTTAAGCCCATTTAGGCTCAATTGCTTCTCAGGGAGGATCTTTCTCCGTTCAAGCCCGGCTTTATATTTATCCCTCGACCCCTCAATACCCCAGCGGAGATGATATGAAAGTCCCTCCGCAGCCTGCTTTCTCCTTGCCTCAACATGAATGTCCACTGCAGGCTGGGTGTCTACTTCCTCAGGTTGGTCATTTACTTCTCGTGGCGAGTCCACTCATTGTCTTTTAGAAGCACGGGGCTTGTTTGCAAGTCATTTGTGAGCTACGTCTGCAAAGGGAGCATTGTTAGTATAGCCAGGAGGGTAGAGAATGGGAAATATTTAACTGAGAGCAATAATGTGATGCACTCTGCGATCACAAAAAAGGAATGCGGACCGCAGAGTGGTTGCAAAAGTTTTTGTACTGAAGTTCCATTCCATTCTGCGATGATATATGCGGTCGCATAAAGGTTATGCGGACCGCATAGTCATCGCACAATGGCTTCTTGCAAAGTACAAATATCCCAGTTTACTGTTTTACTTTGTGTTGAGTTTGCGGACCGCAGATCAATTCTGCGGTCGCATACTCTATCGCATATTTCGATGCTTGAGAAGGCTACAAGGGTGACAGGTATGCGGTCACTTTGCGGACCGCAAAGTGATAATGCGATCGCATATTGACCGCATAAGTTGACTTCTTCATCTGACCTAGGGTTAGGTCTGCGACAACAATGTGGTTTGCATTTTAGACATGCGGACCATAGAACTGAGCAACTTAAGCAACAGTTCAAATGCTCAACCATAGGTGCCCAATCTTCAACCAATTCCTACACCGACGTCTAATTCATTACTACCCTAGCCATGCTATTACGCCCACAGCCATTCCCCACAACTCTTTCCTCATACTATTTAAACAATGTTGAAGGGGGGAACAATTAACATACCTGATGTTGAGAATGCTAGTGATTTATAGGAGGATGCCTGTTGATGAGCTGATTCGAACATGCCTCTGTTCGTTCTCTCTTTTTTTTTCTTTTTGTTTTTGTTCTCTTTGTCTTTTGTTTGTTCCTTTTCTCTTCTTTTTTTTTTTGTTCTGTCGTGTAGGGCATTTAGGAATGTACCTGGGAGGAGTTTCGACCCCAATGCTGCGGACCATTATGCGATCGCAGAGCTGATTTACGGTCCGCATAATGGTCGCATATTGTTGCAATGCGAAGGTTTCTCAGAATCACTTTTGCGGTCCATTATGCGATCGCATAACTAATGTACGGACCGCATAATGGACGCATTGCAGCTTCCAATTTAGAGGGCTCACTGGTTAGGTTTCCGGTAGATTTGCGGTCCGCAAATCAATTATGTGGTCGCATTTCTACCGCATTTTTACCCTCCGTCATCCGCATTTCTGTCCATGGGTGCATCCACCAAATATCACCACTGTTTAGGTTCCCTACACTTCACAGATGTTAAGGAAATAAATAAACAAAGAAAATTCAAAATTCAAAGACGGTGTTACCACCCATGGGCTGCCTCCCATGCAGCGCTTGATTTAACGTCGCGGCACGACAGGACTGATTTCTCCAATTTCATCCTTTTGACGGGCAAGGTCCATCTTGTAGAGCCAGCTGCTCTATCACCTTCTTCTCACCATCAACACCCATGTAGTGTTTGATGCGTTGGCCATTTACTTTAAATGTCCGAGACCCGTCAGTAGATTCTAACTCTACAGCTCCGTATGGGAATACACTCACCACTTTAAATGGGCCAGACCATTTCGATTTCAATTTGCCCGGGAACAATTTTAATCTTGAGTTGAAGAGTAAGATGAGGTCACCCGTCTTGAACTCTTTTTTCAAGATCTTTTTGTCATGAACAAATTTCATCCGCTCCTTGTATACCGATGCGCTCTCATATGCATGGAATCGAAATTCCTCTAGTTCATTTAGTTGCATCAATCTCAAGTTTGCAGCTTCCGCCCATTCTAAGTTTAGCTTCTTGAGTGCCCACATGGCCTTGTGCTCCAGCTCAACCGATAAATGGCATGCTTTCCCAAAAATGAGTCGGTAGGGAGAAGTACCGATAGGAGTCTTGAAGGACGTGCGGTAGGCCCACAATGCATCATCCAATCTTCTGGACCAGTCAGTTCTGTTGGCGTTCACAGTCTTGGCTAGGATACTCTTTATCTCTCGATTTGAGACCTCAACTTGACCACTTGACTGTGGATGGTATGGTGTAGCCACCTTGTGTTTCACCCCATGTTTCTCAAGTAACCCTGTGAATGCTTTGTTGCAGAAGTGCAATCCCCCATCACTAAGAATGGCTCTAGGAGTGCCAAACCGAGTGAATATATTCTTCTTCAATAAGGAGGTCACACTCCTCGCCTCATTGTTAGGTAAGGCAACGGCTTCAACCCATTTTGAGACATAGTCCACAGCCACCAAAATATATTTCATCCCATAGGAACTCACAAAGGGGCCCATGAAATCAATTCCCCATACATCAAAGATTTCTATCTCCAACACATATTGCATAGGCATTTCATGCCTTTTGGAGATTGAACCTTGCCGTTGGCACTGCTCACAAGCATTTGCAAATTGGTTTGCATCATGATAGATGGAAGGCCAATAGTAGCCACATTCAAGAATCTTTGCAGCAGATCTATTGCCTCCATGATGGCCTCCAACCGGTGAGTCATGCCATGCCTTGAGGATTGGCATGATTTCTTCCTCTGGTACGCACCACCGAATGATGTTGTCAGCACACACTCGAAACAAATAAGGCTCCTCCCAGTAGTATTGTTGACAATCTCTCAAGAATTTTTTCTTTTGATGAGATTCTAACCCTTCCGGAATGACCTCGCTTACCAAGTAATTTGCAATGTTGGCATACCATGGAGCAAAGGTGTTGGAAAGTGCCAATATATGTTCATTGCGGAAAGCATCATTTATGTCAAGATCTTCTTTAGGCCTCCCTGCTTCCTCAAGCCTTGACAAGTGGTCTGCAACTTGATTTTGAGTACCTTTTCGATCTTTTACTTCAAAGTCAAATTCCTGCAACAAGAGAACCCACCTAATTAGTCGAGGCTTTGCATCTTTCTTTGCCATTAGGTATCGAAGAGCTACATGATCCGTGTAGACTACCACCTTGGACCCTAACAAATAGGCCCGGAATTTTTCCAAAGCATACAGAATGGCAAGAAGCTCTTGCTCAGGGACAGTGTAATTCATTTGTGCCCCATTGAGAGTTTTACTTGCATAATAGACCGGATGAAGTATCTTGTTGTGGCGTTGACCTAGCATTGCTCCAATAGCTACTCCACTGGCATCACACATGAGTTCAAAAGGAAGAGTCCAATCGGGAGTGACAATAATGGGTGTCTTGGTAAGCCTCAACTTTAATTCCTCAAACGCTTTGAGGCACTTGTCATCAAACATGATTTTTGCATCCTTTTCAAGAAGCCTGCACATTGGGTGTGCAATTTTGAAAATTCCTTGATGAATCTTCGATAGAATCCGGCGTGGCCTAGAAAGCTTCAAACACCTTTTACTGAATTTGATGGAGGAAGTTTAGAAATGATTTCGATCTTTTCCCGATCAACTTCAATGCCATTTTTCCCAATTTAGTACCAGATTCATTTCTTCGCATCTCTTGAGCACTCGTCTAAGGTTTGCAAGACAATGCTCAAAGGAATCACCAACGACAGAGAAGTCATCCATGAAAACCTCTAGAAAATCTTCCACCATATCGGCAAATATCGACATCATGCATATTTGAAAGGTCACCGGAGCATTACACAACCCAAATGGCATCCGGCTAAACGCAAATGTCCCATAAGGACAAGTGAAAGTTGTTTTCTCTTGATCTTCCAAAGCAATGTTGATTTGGTTGTAGCCGGAGTATCAGTCAAGAAAGCAATAGAAGGCTCTTCCCGCTAGCCGATCAAGCATTTGATCAATAAAAGGCATAGGGAAATGATCCTTGCAAGTTTCATTGTTGAGTTTCCGATATTCCATGCACACTCTCCACCCGGTCACCGTTCTAGTAGGGATGAGCTCATTTTTTTCATTTTCAATCACGGTTATACCCCCCCTTCTTTGGCACACATTGTACTGGGCTCACCCAAGAACTATCGGTGATTGGGTAGACAACTCCAACGTCTAACCATTTGATAATTTCCTTTTTCACCACCTCTTGAATGGATGGATTTAGTCGCCTTTGATGCTCCACACTTGGCTTGGTGTCATTCTCCAATTAGATTTTGTGTTCATAAATACCCGCGAGAATGCCACGAATGTCGGCGATTGTCCACCCAATTGCTTGCATGTGCTCCCTTAGGACTTCCAATAATTGCTCTACCTGCACATCATTCAACAAAGAAGACACAATTACGGGTAAAGTATCATTAGAGCCAAGAAATTTATACCTCAAATGCGAAGGGAGTGGTTTGAGCTCTAGTTGTGGTGGCTCAATGATTGATGGCTTGGCGGGGGGAGTAGCTCTATTCTCTAAGTCAAGAGAGAGCTTTGCCGGCTTGTACGTATAGGATCCAAGACCCTCCAATGCATTCACCGATTCTATGTACCCATCCATGTTTTCCCCATCAATATTTACTAGGATTGCCGCTAATGCCTCACCAAGGCATTATTCTTCCATTTCAATTCAACGGCATCCTCTACCTCATCAACCGCTTCTATCATTGAGATGCTCTCATATTCGTGGGGTAGCTTCATGCCCTTGCTAGCTTGAAAAGTGACTTCTTCATCATTCACCCGAAACTTTATCTCATTTCTCTCAGAATCTATGAGTGCTCGGCCCATAGCCAAGAATGGTCTTCCCAAAATGATAGGAATCTCTTTATCTACAGCACAATCAAGAATCACAAAGTCAGCGGATAAATGGAACTTCCCCATTTTCACTAGTACATCATCCACAATTCCCACCGGTCGCTTGATGGAACGATCGGCCATTTGCAATCTCATACTTGTTGGTCTAGGCATACCCAATCCCGCTTGCTTATAGATGGCTAGTGGCATTAAGTTGATGCTAGCTCCGTTGTCACATAAGGCTCTTGCAAATTCACGTGCCCCAATAGTACAAGGTATAGTAAAGGCTCCCGGATCCTCCTTCTTTTGAATCGGGGTTGCAGCAAAGATAGAGCTTACCCTGTGGGTCATGCTTACCACCTCATGCTTTGAGGTCTTCTTTTTAGTGATCAAATCTTTCAAGTACTTAGCGAACCCTGGCATTTCTTGAAAAGCTTCTACAAAAGGTATATTCACTGTCAATTGTTTGAGAATATCATAGAACTTTTCAAGCTTGATATCATCAATCTTCCTTGCTAGCCTTTGAGGGAAAGGAGGAGGAGGTCTAGGAATAGGTGGAAGATGTTGTGATGACTCATTCCCCTTTTCCTTTTCCTCTTCTCGATCTTCTTGTTGTGCTCTAGCCTTTTCTGGAATTCTTTCAATTTCAACAACTTTTGGTTTATCAACCACAACAACTTTTTGCTTTTGAACTTCAGTGACCTCTTGTTCTTCACCCTCAACCATTTGTTTGGTCCCCACATCCTCAACTATGTGTTCATTTTCTCCAAGTAGCACTTTTCCACTCCTAGTGGTGATTGCCATGACATGAGAGGTTGGACCACTTCCACTACCTCTTGGGTTTGCAATCGTGTCACTAGGTAGTGTTACCTTTTGCTTGGGGTTTTGTTCCTTGGAAAGATCTCTCATTTGCATTTCCAACTTTTGGATGGAAGCGGTATGAGAGCCAACGACCTCGGTCATGTTCCTCAATGATGCATCAGATTTTTCTAGATTTTCTAGCACTCTCTCTAGCATAGCTTCCAATTTTGAATCACTTGAGGACCCTTGGTTCGAGTGTTGTCCTTTTGGAGGAACATAAGGATTTTCACTCTGGTTAGAAAAATTGTTGTTGTTGTTGCCCCAACTTCTTTGTTGTGAACTACCTTCGTCATACCTCCAATGTTGGTTTCCTTGCCCTTGCGGGTTTGGTCTCCATTGGTTTTGTGCTCCCTGACCTTGATAGTATTGCCTTTGATACCCTCCTCCTTGGGGGTTATTGATATAATTCGCCTCTTCAAAATCTTCATTTGAATTGGACGGCATGTCCTCGACAACGTTGATTTTCTTTGTTTGATTTTCTGTAAACATCTTGGTCAACACATTGACATTAGTGGCCAACCCCGCAATGATTTGGTCTCTCTTTTGGTTTTCCTTGATCAAATTTGTCAAAGAAGGAGACCCATAAGCTATTCCACCTGATGAATCCTCAGAATGCCATGCTTGATTATGTTTGGCCATCCTGTCGAGGATTTGAGTCACTCTAGCAAAAGACTTGTCCATAAAAGATCCACCTGCTGCATTCTTTGCAATGGCTTGGTTCATGGGATCAAGACCCATGTAAAACTTCTCAAGCAAAATTGAGTCAGGGAATCCATGATTTGGCAATCTCACCAAATATAGTTTAAAGCGATCCCATGCCTCATGTAAATGTTCCCCTTGTTGTTGCTTAAAGAAAAAGATTTTATCTCTAAGCTCAGATTTCTTGCTTTGAGGGAACCATTTTGCTAAAAATGCCCGGACAAGTTCAGGCCATTATCGGATTAAATTTGGTGGCAAGTTTTGAAGCCACTTTCTAGCATCACTGGCCAAGGGGTACTTGAAAACTCTCAACCTTAAGGCATCTTCTGAGACATTGGTTTGTTTGTGCATAGCGCACACTCCCAGAAAATTTCTCAAGTGTTGAGTTGGGTCATCATCAGTGGAATTCCTGAAATACCCTTCCGCTTTGAGCATGAGGATTAGACCATGATCCACCTTAAACGTTGAGGCACCAATAGCAGGGGGTACAATAGCATTTGTGTCATCGATATTTTCATCGATATCTACAAAAGGATTCTCTTCCCCTTCGTCCTCATAATCAGACATTGTAACCTATCACACCAAGCAAAACAAGCAAAGTGTAATGGAATAGAAATAGATATCAAGTAAAGTACACACTAATGAGTAATTTCAAAATCGTATTCCCCGGCAACGACGCCAAAATTTGATACGCTCAAATTACACTTAGGTTGGGGTCGAATCCCATAGGAAATAGGTGTGAAATGATTACTTGAATTAGTGTGTTACCCGACTAAAGTCTTGAATCTATTCCGTTAGAAGTAACATAGAAATGGTGTAAGAGTGATAGTATGAGTGAAGGTTGATTTAGAATATTTAACTAGTGAAAATGCTTAATGTAATAATTTAGAGAATTGATTAGACCAAGGTTGTGTTCCCATAAATGTAGTGTAATGCCATCGGTGTTAATATGATATATTTCTAATGGTTGATTATTGATATGCAATTGATTTCTAAGCAACTACCCAATATTTCCCAATACTTAGAGTATTATTTCCTCTCTTGCTTTTTCCCAAAAGTCTAAGAGTCACAATGGATAACAATCAATAAATCCCAAATAAAACCCACTTATCCCCAAGCGATTCTATTAAACGAAGTGTAAGGCCTCGAGTTTTTGTTCTTTACTTCTTCCAAAATCTAACCCACTTTCCCAAGCAAGGTAGGACTTTAATGGCTTTAATTAGTGTTTGCAACCACCAATAATAAATGAAGAATGAGAAGTAAAGAAATATCAACCAACCATTATGCATATATTCAATGTTAAACACCCATTTACATAACACTCATTTAGGGTTCACAACCTTAGTATTTAAGTTTAGCCACACATGCTAAAATATAAAACACAAGGTGTAATAAATGTCATAAATGCTTACAAAGTAAAAGATTCTTCAACCAAAAGCTTCCAAAAAGATGAAGTAATAAAGTCTTGGAGTATAGTATAAAGTCTGCACAAGATACCCTTACACAAAATTCTAAAAAGCTATTTATAGAGGGACCAAGATCTGACAAAAAGCGGACAAGTTTGCCCTTCCAGGTCACGTATGCGACCGCAAATTTGTCGCATAACAGGTCTGCGGTCCGCAATCGTGAGAGGTGGCGCCGCGGATAGGAACCCTAGTTGTTCATATGTTGATCGCGTAATCATTCTGTGGTCCGCATGTTGATTGTGCAACCGCAGAAAGCACCACAGACTTGCCTCTTAGGTTTCATTTGTGTTCATTATGTGGCAGAAGTGCAGACCGCATATTGGATGTGCGATCGCAAAAGACATCGCATTATTGCCATGCATTTCAGCTCCATTCACTATTTAGTTCTACGATTTGGTTTCATGTTTGCGGTCCGCATATGAAGTATGCGACCGCATAGTGGTCCGCAGATTTGCTCTTTTGCACAACTTGCTCTCTTTCTTATCTTTTTGCGTCCATTTTTGTGTCCTTGGTCTTTTCTTCCTCTTTATCTGTAAAACCACAAAATTACATGAGTATGGACTACATTTTGCAATGAAACACGCTAATATACTGGAATTTAGTATGTAAATGAGCCGAATCTCTCCGGCACATCACTCACAGAGGCAGAATTGGCCGTCTAGGCCTAGAATCGCAGAAGCGACCAGCTGGTCGCGGATACGGGCTCACAGGAGCGGGATTTTTTCCGCAGAAGTGGAAGTCGCAGAGGGATTAATAATATCAGAAGTTAGAAATTTCAAAACATTCTAAAACATTTAGGGCTCGGACTTAAGAGACGACTTGGGCGATTTTGAAGGGAAATTCAAGGAGATTCTTCAGGTAATCAACTATGGACTCAAATTATGGTTTTGTGTTGATAAATGATGTCATTAACACCTGTAATTGGAGGAATTTGGGGTATATTATGGAGGTTTTCACCCTAGGCTTGGGTTATAGAAAATCAAGGATTGGAATGGGCAAATGGAGTCCGATTTTGTTAAATTTTATATGCCTGGAGTCCGATTTTGTTGAGACGAGGGTTCCGAATATGTGACTTTCATAATTTTTTGACAAGCGTACCAAAAGTCGAGCTTTGGGAACTTTGTAGATTTTGGTGTAAATTGAGTTATTTTGACTGGGTATCATCCCATTGTCCTAATTTGATGTATTTTCACTATATTTAATCAGATTCTACGACTGCGGAGCTTGATTCTCATGGCAAGGGCATCATGGATTAGTCGTCGAACCGTATTGAGGTGAGTAATGGATGTGGGTGATGACCAGCGGGTTCGAAACCCCGGTATACCACTTTGTGACGCTGTATAGCGGCGAGACACGTACTCTCTTGTAAGTGCGGGGTCGATTGTGATTTGGGGACTATGGCTTAGTCCGGCCTGTTGATATTGTATTATGATATTGGTTATTCTCGAGTCGGTGAAACTCCTTCTCGGATGGTTACGTATTATATTGTGATATTGGCTAATCTTGAACTGGTGAACCTCCATCTCGGATGGTTGTGTACATTTATAGGCTGTGAGCTAGTTATTGTGATCCTGCGAGGATCGCTATCATCGTTCTGTGTTATTGACATGCTAGTTTCACTACCAGTCGGTAGCTATTACTGTTATCATGATTTTTCCAATCTCTGGAACTTTGACATACTATTTTCAACTGATAAATGATAAAAGAGTTTTCAAAACTACTTTTGAGCCTGCGAAGCTGCATTTGCATATTAGCTAACTGGTAGTCGATTGGGCTGCGCACCACAGCGTACATTCATGATATTGTGCTTGGGCTGTAGGAGCCCCTCTGCAGTCTGAACCCCCACAGTGAGCATGGGTACCCAAATTGGATTGGGCTACGCACCGTAGTGGTTATTTCATGCATTACATTGCACTTAGCTACATCTGATAGATGTTATACTGTGTTGTTGATACTTGTTGGTACATTACTGTTGATATTGAAGTTGTTACAGGGTATTGATTACAACTTTACATAATGCTATATTGTGATTTCTTATCTACGCTATCATACCCCTGTTCATTACCACTGAGTCTGGCAGTACTCATTTTACTCCCTGCACCTTGTGTGCAGATCCAGGTACCTCTCAGCAGTCCTGATCCTGTAGCTGTTCAGAGGCATTTCTGCGGGATAGTCGAGGTAGTTGCAGAGTCTGCAGGACATGACATCCCTTCCTGCTGTCTTTTGATTTCGTGTTGCTATTTTCTTTCCACATTGAGTATCTTGTAAACACTATTTCACTTATGTTATCTTTAGACTCTTTACTCCTCGATCTATGGGGAGTTGTACTATTTGGGACTTCATCCCTGTGCTGGTATTCTTTCACTTTGACTTATTTCTGTTATGCTTAAATTGGATAAAGTGAGCTCACAGCTCCCTGAATGTTGTTAATTGGTCATGCTGGCCTAGTAGTGTGTTGGGCGCCATCACGATCGGGTTTGGGGTCGTGACAAGTTGGTATCAGACCCTAGGTTTACTAGGCCTCATGAGTCTTGAGCCTGTTGGTAGAGTCTTGTGGATCGGTACGGGGAAGCCTGTACTTATCCTTGGGAGGTTGCGAACCTTTAGGAAACACTTCACATTTCTTGAACTATATTGTGTGATCTTGTTGTTCTGACGACTGAACTTCTATATTCTATTCTCTCACAGATGGCAAGAACTCAAGCATCAGGACGAGGTGGACGACCTTCATTGCCACCTGCTAGAGGCCGTGGGCGCGGTCGTGTTAGAGGTAGAAGTAGGGCAGCTGAGGCAGTGCCAGCTGACCCGCCTGTTGTACCTATTCAGGAGCAGCCCCCAGTGGTTGATACTCCAGCAGTCCCAGTTCAGGCCCAGACTGTATCTATTGCTATTCCTGGTATTCAGGAGACTCCGGCCGAGATATTATTGGTGTGTTCCGGTTTGGCTCAGGTAGTATCAGCCACCGCTACTGTAGCGACATCTCAGACAGGGGGTGGTCAGCAGACCCCTGCAGCTCGCACACCTGAGTAGGTGGTTCCGGGACTTCAGACGTCGGAGGCGGTCCCCGCTCAGGTGGTTGCACCAGTTACTCCTCCAGCTGCACCAGCTCTAGAGCATATGGTTCAGGTTATGCTGGATGATGAGCAGTGTACTCTAGAGAAGTTTGGTAGACTGCAGCCACCGCATTTCAGTGGCGTTGAGGGCGAGGATGCCTAGGGTTTCTTAGATAAGTGCCAGAGGATGCTATGTATAGTTGGTATTCTTGAGTCCAGCAAAGTTTCTTTCACTACTTTTCAGTATACTGGTCCCGCATTTGATTGGTGGGAGGAGTTTGATAAGCGTAGGCATGTGGGAGCAGCTCCTCTCACCTGGCAGTAGTTTTCTACTCTCTTCCCAAAGAAGTATGTACCTCAGTCCCGTCGTGAGGAGCTTTGTCGCCAGTTTGTGTGGTTGGTTCAGGGCAACATGTCAATGACCCAGTATGAGCTGAGATTCACACAGTTGGCTAGGATGCCACATGGATGCCCCTACTGATAGGTAGAGGATTATGAGGTTCATTGATGGCCTCAACTACTCCATTCGCATTCTTATGACCAGAGAGAGTGTTATATTATCATCTTTTGAGCGGGTTCTAGATTTTGCACGCTCCAATGAGGCGGATCATCACCGAGAGAGGGAGGAGCGGGAGTCCAAGAGGCCTCATGGTTCTGGTATCTTTAGTGGCGCTCTTTCTAGAGGGCATTTCCAGCATGGCAGAGGTCGCTCATCTAGACCTTCTCATTCAGGCCGCCCTAAGCAGAGCGGGGCTTCTTTTGGTCATGGTCGACAGGGATTCCAGCAGGGCTAGTCTTCACTTTGTGCCCTCCCAGCCTAGAGTACAGCACCTACTTCTTCAGCCTAGGGTTCTTCTGCGGCGAGGGGTTCCCTTCAATCCCCTTCTCCAGCACCAGGTAGCTATTTTAAGTGTGGTGAGTTTGGCCATATGTGGAGGTAGTGCCCTCGACTTCGTAGGGACAGGGCTCAGCAGAGGGATCATCCCTGCTCTTCAGCACCATCTCAGGCTGGTAGAGGTGGAGGTTAGTCTTGTTGTGGTCTCCCCAGAGGCGAAGAGCGATCCAGTGGAGGCCAGGCACGATTCCATGCACTCCCTGACAGGCAAGATGCAGTTGCCTCCGATGTAGTGATTACAGGTATGATTTCTGTCTATCACAGAGATGCCTCTGTTCTATTTGACCCAGGGTCCACATATTCATACGTGTCCTCTTATTTTGCACATTATTTGGGTGCGACTCGTGGTAGTCTTGATTTACCTGTTCATGTATCTACCCCCGTGGGTGATACCACTGTTGTGGATCATGTCTATAGATCCTGTGTTATTTCTATTGGGGGTCTGGAGACCCAGGCAGATCTGTTGTTGTTGGGGATGGTGGACTTTGATATGATATTGGGTATGGACCGGTTGTCTCCGTGCCATTCTATATTGGACTATCATGCTAAGACAGTTATGTTGGCTATTCTTAGTATTCCTCAGATTGAGTGGCGGGGTTCAACTTATTTCATCCCTAGCCGTGTTATTTCATTCTTAAAGGCTCAAAAAATGGTTGAAAAGGGGCGTTTGTCATACTTTGCATTTGTGAGAGATGTGGGAGCTAAGTCTCCTAGCATTTATTCTATACCTGTTGTGAGGGACTTTCCAGATGTATTCCCCTCAGAACTGCCGGGCATGCCGCCGGACAGGGATATTTATTTTGGCGTTGACTTGGTGCCGGGCACTCAGCCCATTTCCATTCCTCCTTATCGGATGGCACCAACTGAGTTGAAAGAATTGAAAGAGTAGCTTCATGAGCTTTTGGATAAGGGTTTCATTCGCCCTAGTGTGTCCCTGTGGGGTGCACAGGTATTATTTGTTAAGAAGAAAGATGGTTCCATGCGGATGTGTATTGATTATAGACAATTGAACAAGGTAACAGTGAAGAACAAGTACCCTCTACCGCGCATTGATGATTTGTTTGATCAGTTACAGGTTGCGAGAGTGTTTTCTAAGATTGATATTCGTTCGAGCTATCATCAGCTGAAGATTAGGGACTCTGTATTATGAAGACTACATTCAGGACCAGATATGGCCACTTTGAGTTCCTTGTGATGTCTTTTGGGCTGACCAACGCCCCAGCAGCATTCACGCATCTGATGAACTATGTCTTCAGGCCCTATTTGGATTCATTTGTGATCATGTTCATTGATGACATTCTAGTCTACTCCCATAGTCAGGAGGAGCAATCTTAGCATTTGAGTATTGTGTTGCAGAGATTGAGGGAGGAGAAGTTGTATGCTAAATTCTCCAAGTACAAGTTTTGGCTCGAGTCAGTAGCAATTTTGGGCCATGTAGTGTCTCGTGATGGTATTCAGATTGATCCAAAGAAGATAGAGGCGGTGCAGAGTTGGCCTAAACCATCCTTAGCTATAGATATTAGGAGCTTTCTTGGCTTGGCGGGATATTATCACCGGTTTGTTCAGGGATTTTCATTTATTACTTCCTCTTTGACTAAATTGACTCAGAAGGGTGCACCATTCGTGTGGTCGGATGAGTGCGAGGAGATCTTTCAGAATCTTAAGACAGCTTTGACCACAGCTCTAGTATTAGTGTTTCCATCAGCTTCAGGTTCATATACTGTTTATTGTAATGCCTTGAGAGTGGGGATAGGTTGTGTATTGATGCAGGAAGGTAATATGATTACCTATGCTTCTTGGCAATTGAAGCCACATGAGAAGAACTATCCTGTTCATGATTTGGAGCTAGTTGCCATAGTTCATGCCTTGAAGATTTGGAGGCACAATTTCTACGGCGTGTCCTGTGAGGTGTATACCGATCATCATAGTCTCCAGCACTTGTTCAAATAGAAGGATCTTAATTTGAGGCAGCGGAGATGGCTTGAGTTGCTCAAGGATTATGACATTACTATTTTATATCATCCGGGGAAGGCCAATGTGGTGGCTGATGCTTTGAGCTGAAAGGCAGTCAGTATGGGGAGCTTGGCATATATTCCAACTGAGGAGAGATCGTTTGCTTATGATGTTCAGGCGCTAGCCAATCGGCTAGTGAGGTTAGACATTTCAGAGCCCAGCAGGGTGTTGGCTTGTGTTGTATCTCGGTCTTCTCTATATGATCATATTCGTGAGCGCCAATATGATGATCCACACTTGGTTGTCCTTAGGGACAAAGTTCAGCATGATAATACTAGAGATGTCACCATTGATAGTGATGGTGTGTTGAGGATGCAGGGCCGGATATGTGTGCCTAATGTTGATAGCCTTCGTGAGTTGATTCTGGAGGAGGCCCATAGCTCGCGATATTCTGTCCATCCAGGAGCTGCGAAGATGTACCAAGACTTCAAACAGCATTATTGGTGGATAAAGATGAAGATGGACATCGTTAGACATGTAGCACGGTGCCTCAACTGTTAGCAGGTTAAGTACGAGCATCAGAGGCCCGGTGACGTATTCTAGTGCATTGATATTCCTAAGTGGAAGTGGGAAAGGATCACTATGGACTTTGTTACTGGACTCCCTTGGACAGCGAGGAAGTTTGACTTTGTTTGGGTGATTGTGGATAGGCTGACCAAGTCAGCTCACTTCATTCCTGTGTGTACTACGTACTCCTCGAAGCGGTTAGCTGAGATATTCATTCGGGAGATCGTTAGATTGCTTGGAGTCCTAGTTTCTATCATATCAATAGAGGTACTTAGTTTACTTCACAGTTCTAGAGGACGTTTCAGCGTGAGTTGGGCTCCGAGGTTGAGTTGAGTACTGCATTCCATTCTCAGACGGACGGACAGTCCGAGCGTATTATTCAGATCTTGGAGGATATATTGAGAGCTTGTGTTATTGACTTTGGTGGTTCGTAGGCTGATTACTTGCCTCTCGCAGAGTTTGACTATAACAAAAGTTACCAATCCAGTATTCAGATGGTGCCTTATGAGGCTTTATATGGGAGACGGTGTAGATCTCCAGTTGGTTGGATTGAGCCCGGTGAGGCAAGGTTATTGGGGACAGAGTTAGTCCGGGATGCTTTGGATAGGGTGAAGGTTATTCAGGAGAAACCTCGCACAGCTCAGTCGCGCCAGAAGAGTTATGCGGACCGGAAGGTTCGAGATGTGTCTTATTCTGTGGGCGAGAAAGTCTTACTGAAGGTTTCGCCGATGAAGGGTGTCATGAGATTTTGGAAGAAAGGGAAGCTCAGTCCGAGATTTATTGGTCCTTTTGAGATCCTCAAGAGGATTGGAGAGGTGGCGTATATGCTTGCTTTGCCAACCTGTCTATCAGGAGTTCACCAAGTGTTTCATGCGTCCACGCTCCGGAAATATGTTGGCGACCCATCGCATGTGTTGGACTTTAGCACTATCTAGCTTGATGATGATTTGACATATGATGTCGAGCCTATAGCTAGATTGGGTCATCATGTGAGAAGATTAAAGTCCAAGGACATTGCATCAGTAAAGGTTCAGTGGAGAGGTCGACCCGTGGAGGAGGCCACTTGGGAGATCGAGTGAGAGATGCGGAGCAGATATCCACACTTGTTTGAGTCTTCAGTTATGTTTCTTGACCCGTTCGAGGATGAGTGTTTGCTTAACTAGGGGAGAATGTGACGACATGGCCCATCATCATGAGAATTACCACCCCGTTACCTTGCATTTATATGTTTAATGCTTCTATATCAGTGTGAGATTCTATCAGGTGAGTTAGGAGTGATTCTTGTTGAAAATGAGGCATATAGCCTTTTTGAAGAAAGCTTGAATATGGAAAGTCAACCTATGGTTGACTATCTAGTTAGAGTGCTCGGAATCGGATTCTGATGATTTGGTTAGTTCCACGAGGTAATTTATGACTTAGGGGAGCGATCGGAATTAAATTTGGAGGTCCGGTGTAGAAATAGGCTTGAATTGGCTAAGGTTGAATTTCGGCAAAATCCGAACGGTAGGTGAGATTTTGATCCGGGGGTCGAAATGGAATTCTGATGTGAATTGTGAGTTTTGGTGTTGTTAGACGTGTTTTGAGGGTAGGAGCAAGTTCGAATAAGGTATTAGGATGTGTTGGTGTGCTTGGATGAGGTCCCGGGGGCCTCTGGGTGTTTTTGGGTGGTTAAACGGAAGAAAATCATGGAAATTGCAGGTTGAACAACTCTGGTTCTGTTGTTTTCGCCCCTGCGGAAATAAGGGTGTAGAGGCGAGTCCGCAAGAGAGGACTATGGAGCGCAGAAGCACTTGGTTTCGCAGAAGCGGACCTCATTTCACTGAGACGACATCGATGGTGCCAGGGAGAGACCGCAGAAGCAGTGAAGAGGCGAGGTGGGGGAGTCCGCAGAAGCGGATGGTCGATCACCTATGCGAGTCCGCAGAAGAGGGGGATTTCGCAGGAGCGGTTATGTATTCACAGAAGCGGACACGCAGAAATGGTCTAGTGCTCGTAGAGGCGGCTAGGCCTGGAATCACTGAAGCGACCAGCTGGTCGCGGATACGGGCTCGCAAGAGCAGGATTTTGTCCGCAGAAGCGGAAGTCGCAGAGGGATTAATAATATCAGAAGTTAGAAATTTCAGAACATTCTATAACATTTATGGCTCGGACTAAAGAGACGACTTGGGTGATTTTGAAGAGAAATTCAAGGAGATTCTTCAAGTAATCATCTATGGACTCAAATTATGGTTTTGTATTGATAAATGAGGTAACTAACAAATGAAATTGGAGGAATTTGGGGTATATTATGGACGTTTTCACCCTAGTCTTGGGTTATAGAAAATCAAGGATTGGAATGGGCAAATGGAGTCCGATTTTGGTAAATTTTATATGCCTAGACTAGTGTTGAGATGAGGGTTCCAAATATGTGACTTTCATAATTTTTCGAGAAGTGTACCGAAAGTCGGGTTTTGGCAACTTTGTAGTTTTTGGTGTAAATTGAGTTGCTTTGACTGGGTATCATCCCATTAGCCTAAATTGATGTATTTTCACAATATTTGATCAGATTCTACGACTGTGGAGCTTGATTCTCGTGGCAAGGGCATCGCTGATTAGTCGTCGAGCCGTATTGGGGTGAGTAATGGATGAGGGTGATGACCACCGGGTTCGAAACCCTGGTATACCACTTTGTGACAATGTATAGCAGCGAGACACGTACTCTCTTGTGAGTGCGGGGTCGATTGTGATTTGTGGACTATGGCTTAGTCCGACCTGTTGACATTATATTATGATATTGGCTATTCTTGAGCCGGTAAACCTCCTTCTCGGATGGTTTGCGTATTATATTGTGATATTGGCTACTCTTGAGCCGGTGAACCTCCTTTTCGGATAGTTGTGTACATTTATGGGCCGTGAGCCAGTTATTAGGATCCTGCGAGGATCGTTATCATTGTTCTGTGATATTGACATGCTAGTTTTACTACCATTCCGTAGCTATTACTGTTATTATGATTTTTCCAATCTCTGGAACTTTGACATACTATTTTCAACTGAAAAATGATAAAAGAGTTTTCAAAACTACTTCTGAGCCTGCGAGGCTCCATTTGCAAATTAGCTGACTTGTAGTGGATCGAGCTATGCGCCGCAGCGTATATTCGTGATATTGTGCTAGGTCTGTAGGAGTCCCTCTGGAGTCTGAACCCCCACAGTGAGCAGGGGTACCCAAATTGGATCAGGCTACGCGCCATAACGGTCATTTCATGCATTGCATTGCACTTAGCTACATCTGATAGCTGTTATACTGTGTTGTCGATACTTATTGGTACATTACTATTGATATTGAAATTGTTACAGGGTATTGATTACAGCTTTACCTAATGCTATATTGTGATTTCTTATCTACGTTGTCTTACCCCTTTTCATTACCACTGAGTCTAACAGTACTCATTTTACTCCATGCACCTTGTGTGCAGATCCAGGTACCTCTCAGTAGTCCTGATTCGGTAGCTGTTCAGAGGCGTTTCTGGGGGATAGTTGAGGTAGCTGCAGAGTCCGCAGGACCTGACATCCCTTCCTGCTGTCTTTTGATTTCGTGTTGCTGTTTTCTTTCCGCACTGAGTATCTTGTAAACACTATTGCACTTATGTTATCTTTAGAGGCTCTTGACTCTTGAACCCTCGGTCTATGGGGAGTTGTACTGTTTGGGACTTGATCCCTGTGTTGGTATTCTATCACTTTGACTTATTTATCTTGTGCTTAAATTGGATAAAGTGAGCTCATAGCTCTGTGAATGTTGTTAATTGGTCGGGCTGGCCTAGCAGTGTGTTGGGCGCCATCACGACCGGGTTTGGGGTCGTGACAAAACCATAAAGCACAATAGAATTGATAATAGTCTAACATATGAACAAATTACAAATATAGCCAATTCATGTCGTATTGCACATATAGCCTAAATAATAAATCATTTTTCAATTAACTAGAACTCAGAGAGAAGTTTGATAATGGTTGAATCCCAATCAATCAAATTGTAATTTCAGACTAGGCACAGTGAACACATCACATAAAGAAACATATTCGAACAAGATTCATGTGTTGAACTTATAAAAAATTCTAAAGAGCTAAAATTGATTAGTTATGAATAAAGAACATGATAGATTTTAGGCATGAGATTACCATAGGCTAATAATTGAATATTCAGAAGACTAACAGCCAGAACATGCAAAGGATTATATACAGAAAATTTGGAAGACGTATAGTAAAAAGCATGCAAAGAATAATATATAGAAGTCTTAGAAGACAAATAAGCAAAAAAAATCAAGAAATCATATACAAGAGCTTTAGAAGACAAAAGCAAAGAAGACAAGAAGCATGAAACTTAGCTTGTAGGATTTGTCTCCTATTCTTTTCTTTCTTCTTTCTTTTCTTTCTTTCTTTTTTCTTTTCTTTTTCCAGACTTCAAGATTTTCAAAGACTTGAAGTCTGATTTTCCAGATTTCGTCAAATGAGTTTATTTTTGGGGTTTTTAGTGGTAGAGGGGTGTTTTGGGTATATTTGGGATGTATTTGGGGGTGGGTTATGTTTGGGTGTTCGCCGGAGATAGTGTTCCGGCGAACTTCTTTGCAAGATTCGAACAGTTTCATGGTTATTCAGGGCAAACCAAATATATGGGGTGAAAGATCTCCTTATAGTGGTCATAGGGTGTAATATTGGGAGTCCAATTCATAGGTTTAAGTTCACCGGCAAAAGTTCCGATGATCGGACTTTCAAGAAGATAGGGCTTTTCTGGGTTTCTAGAGTTTTCAGGGTGGTCTTGGTGTGTGAGAGTGATAGAAAGGATGTTTGAGGTTGGTTTTGGTCGGAACAGGCCAGGGATTCAGGCCAGTCTCCATTGGAGATGGTGGTTTGAAGAAGATGAAGAAGAAGAGACACGCGGCTAGGGTTGTGTGAATGTATGTATGTATAGGCGTGTGTGTGTTTTGTCTCTAAACGAGAGATAAGTCTTTAATACCTCTTTTTGCACGAGTGATCCTAGACTTTGGATCAATTATGATCAATGGCCAGTATTAGTTCTACCCAAACGCCATTGTTTCAGTTAATGAGAGGCGACTTGGCCTCCGTTAGATCTCCAAACATGGACGGCCAGGATTTGTTATCTATACTGCGTCATTTGATTTTCTTTAGAGACTTATCAGCGTCCGCCTGATCAACTTCTTTGGATGGCCAAGATTAAAGCCTTTACACGACGCCGTATCTTTTTATTCAAACCGCCTCATGAGATCCGTTGGATTAATATATCAACGGTTGAGATTCGATCGCCCTTTACGCCGTCGTTTTGATTCAGACTTTGGACTGGACGGCCAATTCCTTTGGGCTATTACACTTTGGGCCTGTATTTTTGAATTTGGCCCAATTTTATTGTATTTTGTGTATTTCCTCTTGTATTTAATTATTCTCTTTGTATTTTTCTTTTGTATTGTATTTATTTTTCTTTGTAATCATTTCCAATTGTTGTTTCTCTTTTATTTTCCTATTTTCTGATTTTTTCTGGTATTTTATGACATTTTTGCTATTTTCTTTGATTTTTCCGGTATTTTTGTATTTTTGTTAATTTTCTCTAATTTTCCTTATTTTTGTGACATTTTCTAATTAACTCATTTTTTGTAATTTTTAATTTTAAATTATTTCAGACACAAACACACAATTATTTTGATTAAACACATAATTGCACATCAAAAATCTTATTTTATTTTTATATTGGAATTTGTTTGCTTAGGGCAAAAATCATGTGCTCACAGCTGAGACCAGCGAGTCATTAATTGAAATGACGTAGCTTTAATTAACTAATCTGGGTTGTTCAAATAACTTGATCTAACGGACCCTCTAAGACCTCCTATTAATCTACACGATGACTTTTAGCAGGAGATGATCCTGGCCATCCATTTAAGTTGATCTAATGGCCAAGATTTATCAACCTGGGACTCATATATATATATATATATATATATATATATATATATACTCCCATCTCACGTTTTGACCGTCATTACATACACACATTTGTATATGTCTAAACCTAGCCGCCTAAGTCTCCACCTTCATCCTCTTCCACCGTCTCTCATGGAGACCACCGGAAAATCACCCCCCAGCCTTCGTCTCCGGCTCAGGCAAACTCCAAACACCCTTCTCACCACCCAAATAACCTCCAAACCACCATAAACCCCGACCAAAAACCAACAGCCTCCCTTGTTCTTGAAATCACAATCGCGGGAACCCTAGCCGGCAATCACCCAAAGTATGAACCAAAGTCTCATATTAACACCATTAAACCATCTCGAGATGATATACCACCCTATATAGATGGTTTCCCTTGAATAATCCCCAAACTCGTCGAATATTAGAAAAAATACTCGCCGGAACCCTACTCCGTCGAGTACCAAAAACAAACCCCACTCACAAAACATTACCCCAGGTCTCCAGACCACCCCTCACACACTCAAGTTAAACCCCAAAGCCCTATTTAAAAGATCCAGTACTCAGAAGACTAACTATCTTAAAAGCTCTGCAAATCAAGAAAAGAGAAAAGAACAAAGAATAAAGAGAGAAGAAGAGAAAGAAAAGAAAGGAAAAAGGAAAAAAGAAAAGCCTGAAAAAGCTAAGTATTCCCACCTTTGTTATGTGTTCTGAAAAAGTGTTTCTTTACATGCCTACTGTGTTTATCTGAACCTGTTTCTATGCATGCCTAAAAATATGAATCTATCTTTGCTTTTCATTCATACTTGTTCATACGAGACCTGAATCTTATACATGCCTAAAAATTATCTAAGTGTTCTTAGGGTTTTGACTTTAACTACTCATAAATCATGTGCTAGTTAGCCAGTTTTATGTGATTGTTCATTATATTCTGTCTCGATTGGGTTTTAGTTAGTTGGAATTCAACCATTATCAAATATCTCCTCTAAGTTCTGATTAATTAGAAATTGATTCGTGATTAAGGCTATATGTGCAAAACAACATAAATCTGGCTATATTTGTAACTTTATTTGTATGTGAGTTCATTCTGAACCTTTGAGGGCTTATGTTATTTTGGTCATGAGTATAAAGGTCTTGTGGCTACGTTTGTGAGTAAATTCTGGCTTTTCATTTAATGGCTATGTTCTTATTAGTGGTTATATTTTAAATAGTGGTCATGTTCTGAATAGTGGCTATGTTTAAAAGGGTCTAATAATGGAAAGGGTATAATCTGAAGTTGATTAAGTTTTAAAGGCAAGACTTAGTGGTTATTTGTTAAATAGTTACTAACCTAGTCCTGCCAGACCTAAGGCAGGTCGGGTAAATATACATAAATAAAAGGGGTAAAAGGGGAAGAGTAAATGGTATTTCTGTAGATTAAATAGAGCATATAGGGATAAAAGTGACTTTAAAGCTTGGTATTTCTGAAATTCCTCAGATAATAAAGGACCGACTGGGTAGAACAAAAAGGCACTAATGAAATAAACATTAGCAAGTGAGGGTAATTAGGTAAAACATGCTTAATAGAACCTATTAGAACTACCCAGAACCTTCTAGCAGGGGTTCTAGGACAGTTCAACACATTTTTAATAGACCATTCTGTAGTTATTTGAAAAATAAAGGGGAGGAAATACAATTAAGTTATTTGAAATTCCCCCAAAAATACTTCTATAAATAGGCTGCTAATGAGCCTGGAAAAGGAGTTGGGTTGGGTTAAGAAAAAGAGTTCGAAAAATTCTGAAATTGAGAGTTAGACATTGATTGCTAATTAAGGGTTTCACACATTATAAAAGATGATTAACTTGAGTGCTATTCTGGGGATCTCTGTAGGTCGTTTCTTCACTGATTCATCTCGACTTTGTTGGGTTCTCTGATTTTACTTGCATTGATTTGCTGGATTTCATATTTGGAATTTTGGTAGCTATTTGATGTGATTTAATCGCTTTACTACTTTTGATGTATCGTTGATGTTTGTTGCTGACTATTCTTCTTCTCCAAACTCTAGACTCATCAATTTGTTCTTGAACCAAGTACACTACTATGACCCGAAGTTGTAAATGAGCTGCTGATTGGAGAAATGATATAAAATTGTGTTTATCTGAATCTTCGTGTATTTGTATTTCACTATGTAGTTTAAAAGTATTTAGATCCTTATAATTCACTTAGGACTTGGTTGTAATAATTAGTAGACGGGATATATGATTTCAATTTAATAACAGCAGGATAAATAATCTAGTTAAGAGAATAATCACTTAAGTCCAAAACTAAAACTGGAATAAGTTTAGTTAAATCATTCTAATTTGAAACAAGCATAAACTATACATGAAGTAACATATTTGGGCGTTTTATGTTTTGAATCTGAATCAGTTAACTGTAAAAGTATAAGTAGTTTTGTACCTCAGACTGTGTTACTAATATTTTTAGTTGATTTAGATGTAAATTTGTTTTAAAATTCTGCAATTTGATATTTCAAACAGGTTCAATTAAAATTAGAACACTGTTTTCTTCAGTTAAATGAAAAATGATAAAATGATTTTGCAATTAGCGTTCTAGTAATGACTTGCTATCAAACTCGATTAGTTGAATAATAGCATTGGTGTTAATTCTTGTGTTGGAACTAATAGTTAATTAGAAGTGATTATTTGAAAATTGTGTTTTGCAGAATACTTAATTAATAATACTAGTCGTCGCATGTTCATTCGTGTATATTATGAAGCTGTTAAATTGTCACGACCCGGATTTTTCCCCCAAATATCGGGATCATGATGGCGCCTACTCATGGTAGCTAGGCAAGCCACTGTATACATACTATCTTGTTTCTAGCCCAATTTTAAATAAATAAATGCGGAATACTTTATCGGATAGAATTAACTAATTACAAAGTGAAAATCATACTGAAATCCTCTACCCAAGACGTGGAGTCACCAACTCACGAACTACTATGGAATACTACACATAAAAGTCCGAAGGAAATATAACATAATTCTGTTTGTCTCGGAACAAAGAGACTACAGCTAATAACATAAATAAAGAGAGAGACGCCGGGCTTGCGGACGTCCGCAAGCTACCTCGGTCTCAAATATGATCAACTCCCACGCAATCGATTTACTGCTGCTGCTGCTCCTGATCGTAACCTGGACCTGTGCAAAAATGCACAGAAGTGTAGCATCAGCACAACCGACCCCATGTGCTGGTAAGTGCCTGGCCTATCCCGGCGAAGTAGTGACAAGCCTAGGACCAGACACTCACATAAACATGTGCAATTCAATATGTATATGTGTACCACAAAATAACAAGAAATAATCAAGTATAAACACAATAAGGAATATCTTAAAGAATTCAACAATTAACAACATTAAATAAATTCACAAGGAAAAGCAAAGTATAATGTAAACACAAGTAATATCAATTCAAGAAATAGCAATCAGTTGCATGGCATCACCCTTCGTGCTTTTACTCTCATCCTCACCAAATAAACAAATAAAGTACACGGCATCACCCTTCGTGCTTTTACTCTCATCCTCACATCCATAGTACGGCATGATCCTTCGTACATGGTTCAATAACGAGGGCACGACATGATCCTTCGTGCATAATCAATAAATAAACATGGCACGGCATTAACCTTCGTGCATAAATAAATAAACATGGCACGGCATCACCCTTCGTGCATTATCACTCTTCCTCACCCAAATAACAATCACAGTTAAGGGCAAAGAAAGAAACAGTAATTCATAAACCGTCCCATCAAGGGCAATCAATAATTATCTTCACAACAAGTCCCAACAAGGGAGAACAATAATATTTCATCTGTAATATATCTCAAAATAATCATTTTTCAACGACTCACGGTCATACTAGACGCCGGTGTATGGATGCTCGTCACCACAGCCCATACACCGCACTCGATCACATAACACATAACACATAATCCTATTCCCTCAAGCTAGGATAGAACAAACACTTACCTCGAATGCTTATGAACAATTCAATCCGTGGAAATGTCTTTTCTTTCAATTTGGCTCCAATCCAACCGTATCTATACACAATTGATTTAATATCATCAATTCTACTCAACAAACTAATTCTTAAGACCAAATACAATTTTTACAACATTCCGCCCGGAATAGTGAATTTCAACCCCGGGCCCACATGGTCGGAATTCGGGGTTAGGACCAAAATCCGGTTACCCATCCCCCACGAGTTCATGTATATAATTTGTTTCAAAATTGGACCTCAATTCGAGGTCCAATTCCCCAATTTATGAAAAACCTATTTTCTAACAAAAACAAGAATTTTACCATGAAAATCTTTGATTTCTTATGAAAAACATGTTTAATGATGTTAGGAATTGAAAGAATTAAGTAAAAAGTGACTTACAATCGTTTTGATGAAGAAGAAATCCTTGAAGAATCGCAAATGGGTGTTTTGGTTTTGTAAAAAGTGAAGAAATGACTGAAATTCGTGTTTTTCAGGTCTCGGTGTTCGCATTTGCGAGCATGGGTTCGCAATTGCGAACCCCGACCAATTTCTGGAGTTTGAAAAATAAGCTAAGGCTGGGAAGTTCGCATTTGCGAACATTTGTTCGCATTTGCGAACACTGGCAGACAAAGGGATGTTCGCATTTGCGAACTAATGTTCGCATTTGCGAACACATGCTGTATAAGGCAGTGTTCGCATTTGCGAACAATGGTTCGCATTTGCGAACCAAGGCAGTATGGGGAATGTTCGCATTTGCGAACTTTTGTTCGCATTTGCGAACATAGGCAGGCACTGGGGACCTTCGCAAATGCGAACAATTGTTCGCATTTGCGAACGCTTCGCATTTGCGATAAAGGTTCGCATTTGCGAGCCTGTCCCCTTCGCAATTGCGAGAAATACTTCGCAATTGCGAAGCCAACAGCTGGGTGAAAAACCAGCAGTTCAAAAATTTAGAATTTCATCCAACGGCCTATCAAATCTTTACCCGAGCCCCCCGGGCTCCAAACAAAACATGTACATAACCTCAAAAACACATTATGGACTTGTTCGTGCGATCACATCGCCAATATCACTTCGTTTTAATCAAATCAAGCCTCAAACTCATGATTTTCATACTTTTGATTTTTCAAAACTTCTTAACTTGGAACTCAAGGTCCAAAACATCTCAAACGACATCCAAATGTCACCAAACTTTACAGAAATCACATATATAATATTTAAGACTTGTACCGGGCGTCGGAACCAAAATACGAGCCCGATACCAAGGTCAATTAATTTATTTCCTTTAATAATTGCATCAAAAACAATTTCACATAAAAATTCATAACTTGGGCTCTAGGCCTCGGAATTCGACTCCGGACGCATGTCCAAGTCCCATATTTTTCTACGGACCTCTCGGGACCATCCAATCTCGGGTCCGGATCCGTTTACCAAAAATGTTGACCGAAGTCAACCATATCAATATTAATATCATTTTTATCCAAATTTCTCATAGAATTCATATTTTCTATCACAAAATCTTTCCGGCTACATGCTCGGATTGTGCACGTAAATCGAGGCAACATAGAATGAGGTTTTCAAGGCCTCGAAGCTCGAAATGATTAATTAAATAAGTGATGACCCTTTGGGTCGTCACAATCTCCACCTCTAAAACAACCGTTCGTCCTCGAACGGACAAAAGAAGAAGTACCTGAGTCAGGAAACAAGTGTGGGTAGCGGCTCCGCATATCAGACTCGGACTCCCAGGTCGATGCCTCAGGAGGTTGACCTCTCCACTGAACACGCACAGAAGGATAACTCTTCGACCTCAACCGTCGAACCTGCCGGTCTAGAATAGCCACCGGCTCCTCCTCGTAAGATAGATCATTGTCCAATTGGACAGTACTACTGAAGTCTAACACATGTGTGGGATCGCCGTGGTATCTCCGAAGCATAGATACGTGAAAAACTGGATGCACGGCTGATAAGTTAGGCGGCAAAGCTAATCAGTAAGCCACCCCTCCCACTCTGTCTAGAATCTCAAATGGACCAATATACCTAGGGCTGAGCTTGCCCTTCATTCCGAACCTCATCACGCCCTTCATAGGCGACACTCGGAGCAATACTCGTTCACCAACCATGAAATCTACATTTCGAACCTTACGATCCGCATAATTCTTCTGCCTGGACTGAGCTGAACGCAATCTCTCCCTGAATAGTCTTGACCTTATCCAAGGCCTCCTGAACTAAGTCTGTACCCAACAACCGAGCCTCTCCCGGTTCAAACCATCCGACCGGTGATCGACATCGCCTACCATACAACGCCTCATACGGAGCCATCTGGATGCTAGATTGGTAACTGTTATTATAGGCGAACTCTGCTAAAGGTAGAAACTGGTCCCACGAGCCTCCGAAATCAATAACACAGGCTCGAAGCATGTCCTCGAGAATCTGAATAGTCCTCTCGGACTGGCCATCCGTCTGAGGATGAAATGCTGTACTCAACTGAACCTGGGTGCCTAACTCCCGCTGGACCGCTCTCCAGAACCGCGAGGTAAACTGCGTTCCCCGATCAGAGATAATAGATACTGGCACCCCATGGAGACGAACAATCTCCCTAATGTAAACCTCCGCTAACCTCTCCGACGAGTAGGAGACAGATACTAGAATAAAGTGTGCTGATTTGGTCAGCCTATCAACAATGACCCAAATAGCATCAAATTTCCTCCGAGTCAAAGGAAGTCCAGTAACGAAGTCCATAGTGATCCGCTCCCATTTGCACTCGGGAATTTCAATCCTCTGGAACACACCACCAGGTCTCTGGTGCTCATATTTCACCTGCCTGACAATTTAGACACCGAGCGACATACGCAACGATATCTTTCTTCATTCTGCGCCACCAATAGTGTTGCCGTAAGTCCTGGTACATCTTCGCGGCGCCTGGATGAATAGAATACCGCGAACTGTGGGCCTCTGCTAAGATCAACTCTCGAATCCCTTCAACATTGGGTACACAAACTCGACCCTGCAATTTCAATACCCCATCATCATCTAGATTTACCTGTGTGGCACCTCCCCGTTGTACTGTATCTCTCGACTCACGCAAATGAGGATCATCAAATTGCCTCTCACGGATACGCTCTAATAAAGAAGAACGAGCGACCGTACAGGCTAACACCCTGCTAGGCTCGGAAATGTCTAATCTCACAAACCGGTTGGCTAAGGCCTGAACATCTAGAGCTAATGGTCTCTGATTGACCGGAATATATGCAAGACTACCCATGCTGGCATACTTTCTACTCAATGCATCGGCCACCACATTGGCCTTACCTGGGTGATATAATATAGTAACATCATAGTCTTTTAGCAACTCTAACCATCTCCGCTGTCGTAGATTCAACTCCTTCTGTTTGAACAAGTATTGTAGGCTTTTGTGATCAGTGTATACCTCACATGTCACACCATATAGATAATGCCTCCGGATCTTTAAGGCATGAACCACTGCTGCTAACTCAAGATCATGAACTGGATAATTCTTCTCATGTATCTTTAACTGCCTCGAAGCATAAGCGATAACCTTACCATCCTGCATCAATACCGCTCCAAGCCCTGTACGAGATGCGTCACAATAAACTGTATAAGGCCCTGTACCTGTAGGTAGTATCAACACCGGTGCGGTGGTCAAGGCTGTCTTGAGCTTCTGAAAGCTCGCCTCACATTCCTCTGACCACTGGAATTGGACACCCTTCTGGGTCAACCTGGTCATCGGGGCTGCAATAGAAGAGAATCCCTCTACAAATCGACGGTAGTAACCTGCTAACCCCAAGAAACTCCGGATCTCGATCATTGAAGCTGGTCGAGGCCAATTCTGGACTGCCTCAATCTTCTTTGGGTCTACCTGAATACCTTCCACTGATACAATGTGACCCAGAAATGCTACCGAACTCAGCCCGAACTCACATTTAGAAAATTTGGCATATAGCTGGTTATCTTTCAGAGTCTGAAGAACCACTCCTGAGGTGCTGCTCGTGCTCTTCCTGGCTGTGGGAGTACACCAGGATGTCATCTATGAAGACTATCACGAACAGATCTAAATAAGGCCTGAATACCCGATTCATCAACTCCATGAATGCTGCTAGGGCATTGGTCAACCCGAAGGACATGACCAAGAACTCATAATGCCCATATCTAGAGCGAAAGGCTTATCTTAGGAATGTCAGCCGCTCTGATCTTCAGCTGATGGTAGCTTGACCTCAAGTCTATCTTAGAGAATACCCTCGCTCCCCGGAGCTGGTCAAACAAATCATCAATTCTCGGCAGTGGATATTTATTTTTGATAGTCACCTTGTTTAACTGCCGGTAATCAATACACATCCGCATCGAGCCATCCTTCTTCTTTACAAATAATACAGGTGCTCCCCAGGGGGAAACACTGGGCCTGATAAAGCCCTTCTCAAGAAGATCCTGCAACTGATCTTTCAACTCTTTTAGTTCCGGCGGGGCCATACGATAGGGTGGAATAGAGATGGGCTGAGTGCCCGGTGCCAGATCAATACAGAAATCAATATCCCTGTCGGGTGGCATGCCCGGCAGGTCCGAAGGAAAAACCTCCGGAAACTCCCGTGCAATAGGGACCGACTCAATGGAAGGAACCTCTGCGCTGGAATCACGAACATAAGCCAAATAAGCTAGACACCCCTTCTCGACCATACGTCGAGCCTTAACATAGGAAATAACAGTGCGAACGGAGTGGCTTGAGGTACCTTTCCACTCTAGTCGGGGTGATTCGGGCAAGGCTAAGGTCACCGTCTTAGCATGGCAATCAAGAATAGCATGGTATGGGGACAACCAGTCCATCCCCAATATGACATCAAAATCTACCATATCCAAAAGCAACAGATCAACACGGGTCTCAAGACCCCCAAATATAACTACGCACGAACGATGCACCCGATCGACTACAATGGAGTCACCCACTGGTGTAGCCACATAAACCGGAATATCCAGAGCATAGCTGGGCACGGCCAAATACGGTGCGAAGTAGGAAGACACATAGGAATATGTAGATCCAGGGTCAAATAATACTGAAGCACCTCTGCCACACACAAGAATAGTACCTGTAATCACGGCATCTGATGCCTCTGCCTCCGGCCTGGCTGGTAAAGCATAGAATCGGGGATCTGCACCTCCCCTCTGAGCTGCGTCTCTAGGACGACCATCAACTGGCTGACCTCTACCTCTTGCTGGACGGTCTCCGCCTCTACGGTCTCGACCTCCACCTCTATAATCTCTACCCCCGCCTCTGGCTGGCTGGGCAGGCTGAGGGTCAGCTGGGGCCTGAATCATAGGACGAGGACCTCGCTGCTGAGAGTTGCCCGCTGCTATAGGGCAATTCCTGATAAAATGACCGGGGTCACCACAACCGTAGCAACTCTTAGACTGATAGGGCTGCTGGCCCTGACGACCTGAATGGCCTCCACGAACACTCTGAAGAGGCTGAGCATTAATAGGAGGCTGGTCCGAATAATGCCCCCGAAAACCACGATCACCTGATCCACCCTGTGAAGCCTGAAGGGCGGAATGAAAAGGCCTGGAGGACTGGCCTCTATCAAAGGATTCTCTGCTACCGGAGGAAGAACCACCAAACCTGCCTGAATGACGAGGCCTCTTATCTGAAGAATAACCGCCTCCCCTATCAAGAGCCATCTCAACTCTGCGTGCTGCATTGGCTGCCTCCTGAAATGATATGTCACTCCCCACGCCCATAGCCATCTGGAGTCTAATCGGCTGATTAAGCCCATCTATAAACCTGCGGACCCTCTCCCGCTCCGTGGGAAGTATCACCACGGCATGACGAGCCAAGTCGATAAATCTCGTCTCATACTGTGTAACTGTCATAGTGCCCTGATGGAGGCGCTCAAACTGCCTCCGAAGTACATCCCTCCGAGTAGCAGGGAGAAACTTCTCCATAAATAGTTCCGCAAACTGGTCCCATGATAAAGCTGGGGACCCTGCTGGTCGAGTCGGGCAATAATCTCTCCACCAAGTCTTGGCGGATCCTGCAAGTCTGAAGGTACAGAAGTCAACTCCGTTTGTCTCCACAATCCCCATAGTCTTGAGAATCTCATGGCAACTGAATAAAAAGTCCTGAGGATCCTCTGATGCGGCTCCACCGAATGTAGTGGTAAATAGCTTGGAGAACCGATCAAGCCTCCATAACGAATCAGAAGTCATGGCCGCTCCATCGCCGGCATGAGCTGTGGTACCTGACTGAGTGGCCACAGCTGGCTGGATTACTGGTGCCTGAGGCTGAGGAGCTACTGGCTCCGGAGTATGAGCAATAGGAGTCTGGGCCCCTCCTCCAACATGAGAAGTGGCTGGTGCAACTAGTATTAAACCTGCTCTGGCAATGTTGTCCATAAAACCCGCTATCCTGACCAAAGCCTCCCGAAGATCCAGGGTAAATAAAGCCTCTTTTGGGACCTGAGCTGGGCCCACTGGAGCTGCTGGGACTGGAACCTCCTCGCCAGTCTCAATATGAGGCTCCACCTCCGGATTAGCTGCCGGGGGCTGAGCTCTGCCCCTACCACGGCCTCCGATACGGCCTCGGCCCTTGCCCTTCACGGGAGCTGCCTGGGGCTCAGGCTGCTGGTCGGCGGACGAAGAAGCGTGTGTCCTCACCATCTGCTAAAGGACAGAGTAGAAGTTCAATCAGTATTTGAAGAACAAATCGTACGACAAGAAAGAACAAATGAGAGACTCTTTCCTAAATCAATAGACTCTGGAGGACAAGTAAAGACGTCTCCGTACCTACCTCTCAAACTCTACTAAGCTTGTTCGTGAGTGGTGAGACCTATGTAACCTAGAGCTCTGATACCAACTTGTCACGACCCGAATTTTTTCCCCAAATATCGAGATCGTGATGGCGCCTACTCGTGGTAGCTAGGCAAGCCACTGTATACATACTATCTTGTTTCTAGCCCAATTTTAAATAAATAAATGCGGAATACTTTATCGGATAGAATTAACTAATTACAAAGTGAAAATCATACCTGAAATCCTCTACCCAAGACGTGGAGTCACCAACTCACGAACTACTATGGAATACTACACATAAAATTCTGAAGGAAATATAACATAAATCTGTTTGTCTCGGAACAAAGAGACTACAGCTAATAACATAAATAAAGAAAGAGACGCCGGGCCTGCGGACGTCTGCAAGCTACCTCGGTCTCAAATATGATTAGCTCCCACGAAATCGATTTACTGCTGCTGCTGCTCCTAATCGTAACCTGGACCTGTGCAAAAACGCACAGAAGTGTAGCATCAGCACACCCGACCCCATGTGCTGGTAAGTGCCTGGCCTATCCCGGCGAAGTAGTGACAAGCCTAGGACCAGACATTCACATAAACCTGTGCAATTCAATATGTATATGTGTACCACAAAATAACAAGAAATAATCAAGTATAAACACAATAAGGAATATCTTAAAGAATTCAACAATTAACAACATTAAATAAATTCACAAGGAAAAGCAAAGTATAATGTAAACACAAGTAATATCAATTCAAGAAATAGCAAGCGGTTGCACGGCATCACCCTTCGTGCTTTTACTCTCATCCTCACCAAATAAACAAATAAAGTACACGGCATCACCCTTCGTGCTTTTACTCTCATCCTCACATCCATAGTACGGCATGATCCTTCGTACATGGTTCAATAACAGAGGGCACGGCATGATCCTTCGTGCATAATCAATAAATAAACATGGCACGGCATTAACCTTCGTGCATAAATAAATAAACATGGCACGGCATCACCCTTCGTGCATTATCACTCTTCCTCACCCAAATAACAATCACGGTTAAGGGCAAAGAAAGAAACAGTAATTCATAAACCGTCCCATCAAGGGCAATCAATAATTATCTTCACAACAAGTCCCAACAAGGGAAAACAATAACAATTCATCTGTAATATATCTCAAAATAATCATTTTTCAACGACTCACGGTCATACTAGACGCCGGTGTATGGATGCTCGTCACCACAGCCCATACACCGCACTCGATCACATAACACATAACACATAATCCTATTCCCTCAAGCTAGGATAGAACAAACACTTACCTCGAATGCTTATGAATAATTCAATCCGTGGAAATGTCTTTTCTTTCAATTTGGCTCCAATCCAACCGTATCTATACACAATTGATTTAATATCATCAATTCTACTCAACAAACTAATTCTTAAGACCAAATACAACTTTTACAACATTCTGCCCGGAATAGTGAATTTCAACCCCGGGCCCACATGGTCGGAACTCGGGGTTAGGACCAAAATCCGGTTACCCATCCCCCCACGAGTTCATGTATATAATTTGTTTCAAAATCGGACCTCAATTCGAGGTCCAATTCCCCAATTTATGAAAAACCTATTTTCTAACAAAAACAAGAATTTTACCATGAAAATCTTTGATTTCTTATGAAAAACATGTTTAATGATGTTAGGAATTGAAAGAATTAAGTAAAAAGTGACTTACAATCGTTTTGATGAAGAAGAAATCCTTGAAGAATCGCAAATGGGTGTTTTGGTTTTGTAAAAAGTGAAGAAATGACTGAAATTCGTGTTTTTCAGGTCTCGGTGTTCGCATTTGCGAGCATGGGTTCGCAATTGCGAACCCCGACCAATTTCCGGAGTTTGAAAAATAAGCTAAGGCTGGGAAGTTCGCATTTGCGAACATTTGTTCGCATTTGCGAACACTGGCAGACAAAGGGATGTTCGCATTTGCGAACTAATGTTCGCATTTGCGAACACATGCTGTATAAGGCAGTGTTCGCAATTGCGAACCAAGGCAGTATGGGGAATGCTCGCATTTGCGAACTTTTGTTCGCATTTGCGAACATAGGCAGGCACTGGGGACCTTCGCAAATGCGAACAATTGTTCGCATTTGCGAACGCTTCGCATTTGCGATAAAGGTTCGCATTTGCGAGCCTGTCCCCTTCGCAATTGCGCAATTGCGAGAAATTCTTCGCAATTGCGAAGCCAACAGCTGGGTGAAAAACCAGCGGTTCAAAAATTCAGAATTTCATCCAACGGCCTATCAAATCTTTACCCGAGCCCCCGGGCTCCAAACCAAACATGTACATAACCTCAAAAACACATTATGGACTTGTTCGTGCGATCACATCGCCAATATCACTTCGTTTTAATCAAATCAAGCCTCAAACTCATGATTTTCATACTTTTGATTTTTCAAAACTTCTTAACTTGGAACTCAAGGTCCAAAACATCTCAAACGACATCCAAATGTCACCAAACTTTACAGAAATCACATATATAATATTTAAGACTTGTACCGGGCGTCGGAACCAAAATACGAGCCCGATACCAAGGTCAATTAATTTATTTCCTTTAATAATTACATCAAAAACAATTTCACATAAAAATTCATAACTTGGGCTCTAGGCCTCGAATTCGACTCCGGACGCATGTCCAAGTCCCATATTTTTCTACGGACCTCTCGGGACCATCCAATCTCGGGTCCGGATCCGTTTACCAAAAATGTTGACCGAAGTCAACCATATCAATATTAATATCATTTTTATCCAAATTTCTCATAGAATTCATATTTTCTATCACAAAATCTTTCCGGCTACATGCTCGGATTGTGCACGTAAATCGAGGCAACATAGAATGAGGTTTTCAAGGCCTCAGAAGCTCGAAATGATTAATTAAATAAGTGATGACCCTTTGGGTCGTCACATAAATAGCCATCACCATACTTCGAACATAAAGGATCTAGGCCTAAATATGAAATCAGGTCTCAATCGAAATGAGATGGAATTTATGCCTGTAAATGGAAAAAGGAGTAAGCGCTGGGCTACAGAAGCCCAGTATATCTTCGCAGATTGTTAAACTAGTTCAGAGTCCAGGCCCAATAATAAAATATGGACTGGACGTTAGTACACAACAATATAGAGTTAATATAAAAATAATTATATTTAGGGTGAAAAAAAACAAAAATAGAGAATATAGTATGCTTTAGGAAAAACCATAATAAAAATGGAGACGAGCCTCGCCAAATCATAAAGACATAGCTGCGGGGCCCTCCCTAATTTCCTATAAAAATATTAGAAATCAGAAAGATTGTTTAGCGAATTCCACGGTCTCTCAAAAAATTAACAAAACGTAGACACCTTAGGGCACGATTTATAATAAATATACATTCCTAATACGAGTGCACATTTATGTGACTCAAATCCAAATCCCAGCGAAGCTGAAATGCATTAAAGGTGACAGACGTACTGGTTGCGGTGTGACTTGAAATGTGTTTTCGCAACATCGCAAAATCCTAAAATTAACAAAAGAGGAACATCAATAACATTTGAAACTAAGGCATATAAGGAAACCAGAAATAACAAATACGGCAGTTGAGCGACCGTGCTAGAACCATAGAATCCGGGAGTGCCTAACACCTTCTCCCGGGTTAACAAAATTCCTTATCTGGATTTCTAGTTTCGCGGACTGTTAAAGAGAGTCATAATTTCCTCGGTTCGGGATTAAACCGGTGACTTGGGACACTATTATTTTCCCAAGTGGCAACTCTGAAATTTAATAAATAAATCTCGTTCCGATTGTCCTTTAAGTGGAAAAACTTCTTCCCTACTACTATTGTTATGTCCCTTTCCGGGATGTAATAGTAAATAGTTGGGACATTTTCGGTATAAAGAAAAAAGGAGGTGTGACAGCTCTGGCGACTCTGCTGGGGATAAGAATCCCAGAACTTCGGTTCAGGGTTTAAGAATTCGCTCAGTTAAAATTGTTGTCTTTGCTTATATCTGATTTCATTATATGTTTTGATCAGATGTGCTACATGTTTACCACTTTGATATTACATGAATTGTATATATAAAATTGTTGCGAAAACCCTTCTCTTCTTATCTCCAGGGATGTGCTTACTGGTTGAGAATCCCCTTTCTATAAGTCACACCCAATAAGAAAATAGAGGTCGGATAAGTTACAAAGCCGGATGATCCCGCGGGTCCGCGGTACGTAACCCCCTCCGAGTTGTCCACTCGGGTACACAGTCTAGTACCATGAAAAATCAGGATATTGAGCCTAGATTTAGGATGTTTATTTGCATCATATCTGACTTAGGGGACTCAACATAGGGGTTGGGTCCATCTAGGACAGGTGACCTAGAAATCAAAGACCGAGCATGATTATATGTTGCATTTATTTGTCCTACATTATTATGCTGACCGACTAAATACCTGAAAACAAAAAGAAGGAAAAATAGCAATTTTTAGAATAGAAATATTGACGAAACACTATCGAAAGTTTGAAAAGAAAGTTTGAAAACAGTCGCAACAATTTTGTTGAAATAATTGGTCGTAAAAAAATTTGACCGAACTACGCAGGTTTGGATCTCACCACTAGGCGAGATACGTAGGCAACCCATGACGGGTCCAACCACCCCTTTCAAAAAATAACAAAAAAATGTCAAATTTTTAGTTTTCATTAAAATCAAAGTGATGCCATTTTTGAGAATAGCCGAATGTTCCGAAAGGATGCCGGAAGGCTGTTTTGTGCAAAAATGGCCGCTTTGAAGTCACTTTTTCTTTTAAAATAATAGCCTTAAAATTTTTAAATGTAATATGGAAAAGGTTAACTCTTTTGAAATAATGAAAATTGTCCTTAAAAAGATTTTGTTTTCTTTTTGAATAAATCGCCTTTAATAAATGTGCAGGATGAGCACAATAAAAAATGAACCCTTTGCACTAATGAACAAGATCCTTTTGGAGTTGCGATTGTGGTGGAATGATTTAGGCCAAGATGGATAGGGTTGGGTCAACAAATATTTAAAAGATCTTACAGGGCTGCTAAACATAGTACCTCGGGGTGATATTATCTGAGCTCTTGTTGCTTGCTGGGATCCCGCACACAATGTGCTCCACTTCTCAGATTTTAAGCTCACTCCGACATTGGAAGAAATTGCTAACTACATTGGGAAGGGCAAGGTTCCCTTAAAAGACAAGTATCCGGTTGCTCCAAGGGCTATTAATGTGCATAGATTCCTCGACTCCTTAAAGATTGCCAGAAATGTTCACAATGAAGACTTGGTCCACGGGTTTTGCACTATGAACTTTATATACAACAGATATGGCCATGTTGGAGGATTCAATGATCCAACAAACAAACTCTGCAGGAAATCAAACCGGCCTAATTGGGAGGAACACAGGTGTTTCGCCTTTATGGTAGCCTTTTTGGGATAAATCATATTTCCAAAGAAAGATGGAAATATTGACATTAGAGTTGTCGGAATTGCCAGTATTCTCCTTGTACAGGACAATAGTACGTTGGCACCAATGATAGTGGCCAATATCTTCCGTGCTCTCACGGGCTGCAAAGCAGGAGAAGATTTCTTCGAGGGGCGTAATTTACTTCTTCAAATGTGGATTATAGAGCATTTATGCCGCCACCCTCAGTTTTTAGGCTATGGATCATCTTAAAAGACATGTATCGAAGAATTCTACATGAGGACAAAAGATGCCATGTTGCCAGAAGGGTCGAAGGGTTGGATCACATATTTCCGATCACATAGCCAGATAGAATGGACATATGGATGGTTGCCCCTCAATGAGGTTATATATATGCCAGCAGAAGGATCATATTTTTTGTTAATAGGTCTCAAGAGTATCAAACCTTATGCGCCATACCGGGTATTAAGGCAACTCGGAAGATATCAGGTTGTGCCGAAAGATGGGGACCTCAGCCTTCAAGCAATAGAAGTCAGTCCTGATGGGCAATTCCCGGAAGAAAAAACTCGGTAAATATGGAATGAATGCCAATGTCCGAGAATAGACACTTGTGTGAGAGATCGGGCTAGAGGAGAAGTAGATATTGAGCATGAAAGACCAATGAAGAGGCCTCATATTCAAGAGTATACCGAACAATCTGAGTAACAAAAAGATTGGATGGCCAAGGAAAATGAATATCAAGCCAAAGTCTGCATTTTGGAAAAACAATTCTAGGATCTCAAATTCAAAAGCAGACTACAAGCAGCAGACAATGAGAGTGAAAAGAAACAGCTGAGAAAAGAAAATGAAACTTTGAAGGCTCAGATTGTGAAAATGCTAACAACAACCAAAACCCCAGTTTGACTTGCCCGGGATGAGAATCTAATTGAAAGTTTATGGCGCAAGGTGAATGATTATAGCTTTAATTAAGATAAAGTTGAGAAGGAACGAGTTGGGGTTCAGAAACAATTGGCCAAGAACGCTAAAGAAAAAGCTTGGATGGTTCGCCAATTAAAATATGAACATAATGTTGAAGTAGCCCGATTAAGGAAGAAGATCGTTACGGCCGAGGTCAAAAGTAGCAAACAAATGAAAGACTTTGATGTAGAGAGAGAACATTGCTACATGGCCATGGACCGGTTAGAATTGGAGCTACAACAACTTCAAAAGAAGAACCAGTAAAACTTAGATGCTGGTGCTGAACAGATTGGTCGGTTGATTCAAGAGAAAGGGGTCATCAGGGAAAGAATTTTCAACATTGCTCAATACATTACGCGGAAATGCCAACTGTGCGAGGATATGACCCAGTCAATGCTTATCGCAACAACAATGATCGTTGTGAAACAAGTAATGACCGACCTGGACAAACTCCAAAAGGGATTAGCATACAGGCCCGCATTAAGACCGAACTATGTCTCGCGGGCACTAGGAGCTTTGATGTATTCATAGGGTATGCATTTTTGTATTTGTATTTTTCCGCATTTAGAAGGTTGTAGTACAACATCATCTTTTGTAATCAATGTTTGAATATCAATGAAAATTCAAAAGAAATTGTCATTATTTTTCTCTTATATGCAAATTGCTTGAGCGATAGGCAAACATATAGGATCAAAAAAAAGGAAAGAAAAAAGGGAAAAGAAGAAAAAGAAACAATGAAAGAAATAAAGGGTGGAAACGAAAGAAAAAGAAAACTGAAAAAGAAAATTGGCGGATTAAAAGAAGAATAATGTCGGGATGATGCATAATTACTAGGCAAATGTTATGTTTTTAAAACCTGTGATGTTTATCTATTATGATCTAACTATTGACAAGTTCTTATTGTTAATGAGTATCAGATAAAACAGTTAGCAATTGGCATTCTGGCACATCACAACTACGACACTCGTTCTAAAAGCATGACAAAAGTGGTAACCCAAGAAATTGAGCCAACAATCATGGATCCCATGTAAGAGGAAGAAGTAATAGATGTGACTAGCATGAAAGAAGAAATGTATAAGTTGAAACAAAGATGTCAGAAATGTAGCAGGCTTGGTCAAGGGGGCAACCCTTACCTTCTTACCCAGCTAACCCCACATATATTCCTCCCTTAAACCTAAACCAGGAACCACCCACCATGAACTCATCTTCCACATATCCCGCTTACCTGCACTATTACGCTACTACATCACAAGTACCACCACCCTTGCCTAAACAAGCTCCACCACCACCACCCAAGGCCGCTCCCGTGTATGTGGCACTACCACCAGTCACTTTACTTAAATCCTCTAGCGAGCATGTATTTCATGTCCTGGATAATCATTACTACCAGCTAGAACCCACCTTCAAGCAACATTATTCTTACACCCCACTTATCGACATGATAGAGGAGGAGAAACCTGCTAGAAAACCTGAACAAGAGGAGATGGAAAGGAAAATGAAGAGCCTTGAGCAGTCGTTTCGCAATATGCAGGGTCTGGGAGGCCAAGTTAGTGTGGCATACAAGGACTTATGTTTGTTCCCTAAGGTACAGCTACATGCCGGGTTTAAATTGCCAAAATTTGTCATGTATGATAGCCATGGTGATCCAGTGGCCCATCTGAGAGGATACTGCAGTAAAATGCATGGAGCTGGAGGAAAGGATGAACTACTTATGGCCTACTTTCGTCAAAGCCTCAGTGGTTCAGCATTGGAATGGTAAATCCATCAAGATCATACCCGATGGTTAAGTTGGGATGATTTAGCTCAATCATTTGCAAACCATTTTCAATATAATTTGGAAATCATCCCTGATAGATTGTCATTGACCAAGATGGAAAAGAAGCTCGGGGAAACCTTTCGGGAGTATGGTTTCAGGTGGAGGGAACAGGCGGCCCGTGTGGATCCACCAATGAAAGAAGGAGAAATGGTAGATTGTTTCCTACAAGCTTTGGAGCCGACGTACTATGGCCATTTGGTGTCTGTGATCGGGAAAACCTTTAATGAGGTAGTAAAGATGGGGATTTTTGTGGAAGAAGGTCTGAAGACGAACAAGATTATGAGCTACTCAGCCATCAATGCCACAAATCAAGAAATTCAGACAGGAACAGGAGGGTCGATTTGAAAGAAGAAGAAGGAAGAAGTGGCGGTTAATGAAGGAAGATCTTGGTCCCGGGGCCCCAACCCATATCATCACCAACCTCGCCCATACCAACTATATCCACCAGCACCATATAACCCACCTCCACAGTATTATCCTCCGACCTGTCCCGAATTTTCTGTCCACCATGCTCAATCTTATCCATTGCCTCTACTTTTATGGCGAACCTTAGCTCCTCAGAATGTCTATCAAGTCCAAAATGCTTATCACCATCAAAAACCTACAGAAATCCAAACCGAACCAACTTCCGTCATGATGCAGAAGTGAAAGGCGACAAGGGCTCAGAGAAAAAGAACTTTCACTCCTCTAGGGGAATCATATACCAGTCTCTTTCATCGATTGAGAGAATTAGGAAAGCTGAACCCCATTGAGACTAAAATTCCAACCCTCCACCAAGAAACTTAGACCAGTCCGTCCGTTGTGAATACTGCTCTGGGGCACCGGGACATGACACGGAGAAATATTGGCACTTAAAGTCTGCAATACAAAAACTCATTGACTCCAGAAGAATTGAGGTGCAAGCACTGAGACTCCCAACATAACACAAAATCCTTTGCCAGTTCATCATGAAACACATATGATAGAGCTAGTACAGGGAGAAAGCTGCAAAAAACCTTCTCAGACGGTGATGGCAATTAAAGCAAACACCAATGTTGAGGATAAAGTTGAAAGTGAGAAAGTGTCAATTGAGCCACCGGCAAAACAGCCATCGGTGATGATTGAAGCCGAGCTATAGTACCTGGGGTGAAGCCCATACTGACCGTGAAAGGGGCTTATATAGAGCCAGTGGTTATCAAACTAGTTGTTCAGATGCCGGTTGTGAGTACCAAGGTTGTACCTTGGAATTATGACAAGGTAATTGTAATGTACAAAGGGAAAGAAGTCAAGGGGAAATCTGCTAAACTCATGGTTTGACCCGGTCTGGGCGATGTTTTGCCCCTGATGATTTAAGAAAGACAAAAGTGGTGAAAGAAAATCCAGCTTATGTGAAGAAAGAAGTCACCGAGGAAGAAGCTGAAGAATTTCTAAAGAAGATGAAAGCTCAAGATTACTCCATAGTTGAGCAATTGAGGAAGGCACCCGCTCAAAAATCGTTGTTATCCCTTCTAATTCTTTTTGATGAACATATAAAGGCGTTGATGAAGATTTTAAATGAAGCCCACATACCAGAGATTTCTCTCAGTATGTCATCTGGAGAAAATAACAAACAAGATCTTTGAGACAAATAAGATAACATTCTTGGACAGTGAGTTACCACTAAAAGGGACGAAACATAATAAAGCGCCATACCTCACGGTAAAATGTGAAGAATCTGTAGTAAATCGTGTTTTGGTGGATAACGGATCAAGAGCCAAAATTTGTCCATTGTCAACTCTAGGGAATCTTAAAGTTAATCATGAGAGGATTCACCGAAACAGTGTATGTGTGAGGGGTTTTGATGGAGGCGGAAAGAACACCGTAGGAGATATCATACTAGAACTTGCTATCAGACCATTGGATTTCACCATGGAGTTTCAAGTGCTGGATGTAGCTGTATCATACAACCTTTTGTTAGGACATCCATGGATCCACACTGCGAAAGCAGTACCATCTTCTTTACATCAAATGGTAAAGTTTGAGTGGGAGGAGCATGAAATAATAGTACACAGGGAAGACAATGTTTATAATGCTATTACGCCATTTGAAGAAGTTGAAAGAGATAAAGGTCCGTGGGTGTACCATGCAATGGACACCGTGACTGTGAACAAAATATCTAAAGGAGAAAATATGCCAGTACCTAAAGTGTCCCCTGCAGCGGCATGGTTGCCAAAGAAATGATAAAGAATGGGTTCTCTCCGGGAAATGGTTTAGGAGCTACCTTGCAGGGTATAAGGCAATCAATTCATCTTCCAGGTAGCACTGATACTTTCGGCCTGGGTTTCAAGCCAACTATTACTGATATATAGAGAGCTAAGAAATTAAAAAAGAAAGGGTGGACCCTCCCCAAACCTATCTCAAAATTGTCCAACTCCTTTGTCAAGCCTCGTACACATAGACGTCTAGCAACTATCATGCCGAACTGTGCAGAGATAACACCGGATGAAGAGCTTTTAGCAAGATTTGAAAGGTAATTTGAAGACGTGAATGTGATAGAGACAGCCGAAGGAACAAACAAAATGGACGTTCAATTTGTTGGACCCCACACTATGCTAAATAATTGGGAAGCTACTCATCTTCCAATCAGGATGGAGGTATGGTAGTTAACTTTTAATATTTCATTCCTAAAACTGTCTTGTTTAAATTTGTAATCTTATATCCCGTCAAGTCAAATGTATCCAAATCTTGTTACCTTTAAAAAATTCAATGAAATGCAATTTCTTTCTTCCTCTATTTTTGCCTTATTTTTATTTTTCTTCTTCTTTTGTACAGTTCAATATTTGCTGATTCCAATGATATGTCATGCATGAAGGATTCCCGATGCAGTCTTGATAATCGAATAGATATACAGGAAATTGAAAATGAATATGAAGTGGAATATGAGGATGAGGAAGTATTGGAGGATATTAGTAAAGATTTAAGCCATTATAAAGAAAAACCCAAACCGAACTTAAATGTGACGGAGTCTATTAATTTGGGAAATAAGGAGAATGTTCAAGAAACAAAGATTAGTGTACACTTAGAGACTTCGTTCAAAGAAGATTTGATCAGGTTGTTACATGAGTACAAGGACATATTCGCTTGGTCTTATGATGACATGCCCGGGCTCAGTACTGACCTGGTGGTACATAAATTGCCCATTTATCTAGAATGCAGGCTAGTTAAGAAAAAATTAAGGAAGTTTAAAACGGATATCAGTGTTAAAATAAAAGAAGAGGTCAATAAGAAATTCGAGGCGAAGGTTATACGGGTCATCAAATATCCCACTTGGTTAACCAATGTTGTGCATGTTCCAAAGAAAGACGGAAAAACCAGGGTGTGTGTTGATTATCGAGACCTCAATAAAGCTAGGATGATTTTTCATTGCCAAATATCCATATACTGATCGACAATTGTGCCAAACATGAGATTGGTTTTTTTGTTGAATGTTATGCGGGTTATCATCAGATCCTGATGGACGAAGAAGATGCAGAAAAGACAGCATTTATCACACCTTGGGGGACATATTGCTACAGAGTGATGCCGTTTGGGTTGAAAAATGTCGGAGCTACATATATGAGGTCATTGACAACTATGTTTCATGATATGATACATCGAGAGATTGAAGTATATGTGGATGATGTTATTTCAAGTCCAAAAAGCAATGTGATCATGTCAAAGATCTAAGAAAGTTTTTTCAGAGGCTCCGAAGATATAATCTCAAGCTCAATCCAACAAAATGTGCTTTTGGAGTGCCATCAGGAAAGCTATTGGGATTTATAGTAAGCCGGTGTGGTATTGAATTAGACCGTCAAAGATAAAAGCATTCCAGAGCCTGCCTCCGCCAAAGAACAAGAAAGAGGTGATGAGTTTGTTGGGCAGGTTGAATTATATTAGCAGATTTATTGCTCAGTTGACATCAACCTGTGAGCCCATCTTCAAATTATTGAAGAAAGATGTTGCGGTGAATTGGACTGAGGAATGACAAGATGCATTTGACTAAATTAATGAATATCTGGCAGTTCCTCATGTGTTGGTTCCTCCAAAACCTAGTGTGAGCACGTGATTTTTGCCCTAAGCAATAAAATTCCAAAATTTAAATAAATAATATATTTGTGTGCAATTACATTATTTTGATTGAAATAAAGTGTATTTGTGTGTTTGAACAATAAAAAAGGAAAATTAAAAATTTTAAAAAATAGGCTAAAGTACAAAATATAAAATAAAGGAATTTAAAAGAAAATTAGCAAAAATACAAATATATACCGGAAATTAAAGAAAAATAGGAAAAACTGTCAAAAAATATCTGAAAATTGGAGAAAATAGGAAATTAAAAGAATTTAAATAATTGAAAAAAGAATATAAAAATAGAGAATAAAATATAACAAGAAATTACATAAAAAAAATAATAAAAATACATAAAAATACAGAACTGGGCCAAATACATAAGCCCAAATACATTGGCTCGGTCAATTATAAGAGACCGGTCCAAATGAATAAGTAACACGTGATTTGGGTCGTCCATCTACATGATCCAACGGCTGAATTTTAATTAGAGAATTTAACTAATTTGGTATTGTTTTGGACGAATGATCTAAGCCGTCCATCTATCTAATCTAACATAGATGAATTAGTCTCCATTTCAAATTTAACGACGCTGTTTGAAAGTATTAGATCCTGGCCGGTGATCAACGATAATCCAAGGGCCAGTATCCATCGACTGGTTACAGGTATAAATAGGTTGGTCTTCAGAGACTTGGCCATTTTACTCTTCAAATCTAACCCTAGCCGCCCTTTCTTCTTCTTCTTCTTCTTCTGCCTCTCATCTTCTCACATCGGCCATGGAGACTGTCCGCCGTTCATGGCAGTCTCCGGCCACTTATGAACCTCAATCCACTCTCCTCTTACTCCTCTACCCCAAATTTCCATGAAAACCTAGAAAAAACCCTAAAGCCACAAATTTCTTGAAAACCCGGCCACCGGAGTTCTTCTCCGGTGACCATCACCTTTGCCACTGGCCTCCAAAATAACACCCCTGAACCTCCTTGCCTACATCTTTAACCCCATGTAACCCTTTTCCTTTGAATATTCCTCAAACCCTTCGTATGTTTGAAAATAAGTCGTCGGAACCCTAACTCAGGCAGACTTAAACAACCCTACACCAAAAGTGTCACGACCCCAAATCCGGTCGTGATGGCGCTCAGCACACTGCTAGGCCAGCCCGACCAATCAACAATAACCACGGAGCCACAAGCTCACTTTATCTAATTTAAGCATAACAGTGTTAGATATGTTAAAAACAGGGAACCAAGTCCCAACACGTGCCATCTCTCATAGACCGAAGGTTCAAGAGTCATGAGCCTCTACAGAGTATACAAAGTGTAAATAGTGAATATAACTGTGCACAAGTGTGGGATAATCAGAACAAAAATACAGGCAAACTGGAGAATCAGGTCCTGCGAACGCTGGCAGCTACCTCGACCGTCCAAAAGCACTCCCGAGCCGCAATAGAATCAGCTCCACTGTGATGTACCCGGATCTGCACACAAGGTGCAGGGAGTCGGGTGTGAGTACTTCCAACTCAGCAGTAATAAAAGTAAATAATGCTGAAGGGAAGAAAACCACGATAGGCACTACCTCATGCTACACAATACAGGACTATCTTTTTATTCCTTTCAAGCATATGTGAGTAGATTATTTAGAAATCTTAATTTTAACTACTTTCTTTCATAATAATATACCAATACCTGGATACAATCTCAAGTAGTGCAAGTCCGCACTCAAATCAGCCCCTCGGGCTCAGCACTCCTTATCAATTTACACTAGGAGATCTGGTCAATAAGGCAACTAATGCATGTGTGCCAGTAATATATGAGTGTTGAATGTTATGCCATGTAGTACACGCAAACCAATGTATGTATGCCATGCAATGCATATGACCGCTACGGCGTGTAGCCCGATCCAATTTGGGTACCCGTGCTCATTGTGGGGGTTCAGACTCCGGAGGGGCTCCTACAGCCCAAGCACAATATTAATATCACACCTGCTGCGGCGCGCAGCCCGATCCGTATACCACTGCGGCGTGCAGTCCGATCCATGCATGTGTATGCATATGCTCACATAAAATGTCATGCCCTAACATATGGCCCTCGGCCCCACTCAATATAACAAATAATCAAGAAAGCCCTACGGCAACAATATCATATTAGCTCACAGGTAAAAATGTTATTAAGACCTTGTTCAAGTTTTTCATAACCTTATAAAAATGCTGAATAGTAAATATACCATTTTAAAACTTAAATTTAGAATAAAATATGCACAGTGTTATCAAAACAGTGATACCAATCCCAGAAGGACTCAAATAATTGGCACGAAGCCCAAACATGATCATTAGTCCAATTCACTTCAACAATTAGGTGTTATTATTTATTACGCGGGACGGACCAAGTCATAATCCCCAATGGTGCTCTACCCCATGCCCGTTATCCGGCGTGCAAGTCACCTCAACACAGCACTAAGATGTGCAAGTCCGGGGTTTACTAACCCTCGGGACATCATTTACAAGTATTACCCACCTCGAACCGACGAAAGCTCATGCCCGCGACGCCTTAGCTCCTCGAACCGGCATCCACGCACGTCAAAACTAGCACAAATCAGCACAAATATATCAAAATAGGCTAATGGAACATAACCCAATCGAAAGAACTCGAAAAATATCAAAAATCACGAAATTGGCAAAACCCGAGCCCCGGGCCCACATCTCAAAAAATCTCGAAACTCATATTTCCAGAACCCTCGTCTCGCCACGAGTTCGTACATATAAAATTTACTAAAATCGGAGTTCGATTGGCCTTTCAAAACCCAAATTTTCGTTTTCAATATCTAGGCCACAATCCTTCATAATTTCTACCCAAATTCATGAAGATTGATGTTAATTCTACCATAAAATGATGTTTTTGAGTCAAGAAACTTACCTCCGATGGATACCCAATGATTTCCCAGCGTTTTCCCGTGATTTCTTCTCTCTAGGGCTCAAAAATGGTGTTTTGGGTATATGAACCCGTAAGTGAAATGATTCTGGTTTTAATTTCACTGCCAGACAAATTTGCTCTTCGCGTTCGCGTGAGCTCCCACGCGTTCGCGATGCCCAGCAACATTTTACTCTTCGCGTTCGCGTTACCTATCACGCGTCCGCGATGCACTGATCCATTTTCCCTTCGCAAACGCGACATGCCCCCACGCGTTCGCGATGCACATTTCTTCAGCCATCCGGAGGTCCTTCTATGCGAACGCGACCTCCATCCACGCGAACGCGATGTTTCACTATTTCCTCTTACGCGATCGCGACTAACCCATCAAGAATGCGATGCTTCCCAGATTCCTTCTACGCGATTGCGGCCGTCCTCCTCGCGAACGCGATGACCAAAGTGCCCCAGCCTACGCGAACGCGGGCTTTGCCCTCGCGAACGCGAAGGCTTAGCCTTCTGCACAGTGATCTGCAATTTACAGCAGATTTTGCCAAGTTCAAAATGCCCGGATGATGGTCTGGATTCACCCCGAGGCCCCCGGGACCCCAACGAAAACCACCAACATACCCCAAAACACGATACGAACTTGTTCCAATCATAAAAACACCATCCTAAACATCAAAATCACCAATTAAACACGGATTCAAGCCTAAGTTTCTTCAAAACTTCCAAATTACACATTCCATCAAAAACCCGACCAAACGACGTCCGAATGACCTGAATTTTTGGAGGCACATCCAAAATCACCTAAAGGAGCTACTGCAACTGTCGGAATTCCATTCCGACTCCCGGATCAAAATCTCACCTACCGTTCGGTTTTCGCCAAAATTCAACCTTAGCCAATTCAAGCCTATTTCTACACCGGGCCTCCAAATTCAATTCCGATTGCTCTCCTAAGTCATAAATGATCCCCCGAAACTAGTCGAATCATCAGAATCTTATTCCGAGCACTCTAACTCGATAGTCAACTCTAGGTTGACTTTCCATATTCAAACTTCCTCCAAACATGCTATTTGCTTCATTTTCAATTCAATTCACTCCTAACTCACCCGATAGGCTCTAACACCGATATAAAAGCATAAAACATGTAATTGCAACATGACGGGGTGGTAAATTCCCGTAACGACGGGCCGGGTCGTTACATTCTCCCCAACTTAAACAAACGCTTGTCCTCGAGCGTACTCAGAGTTGTACTAGAAGCAACCCAATAGTTGAATGACCTTACCAAGCATATATTCGGGCGATCATACGTCACCCTATCTCACATAAGTCCGAAAACACCATATAGTCAAAATTTCACAGAATATCTGGACCATAAATCACATTGCACTTTCTGAAATCATAGGCCAAATGCAAATCCCATGCCTATACTCAGGATACACTCGAATCCACTGCAATAACTCACATTCACTACTCCAGGTGAGATTATATGATGTATTGACAACCCCATCACTCGAGACGATAGTCTCTAATCACAACAACAGGCCACAATAACCAAATACTAGCTGAAAACCTATTTCATTAGATAGAGTCTTATTCCAACACCTCCATATCCTGCCCACGGCAGCTGAAGCACGCGATATACCGAACCCATCTCTCGGGTTAACCATTCGTGAATCTATTTCCCTTTTTAAAACTCATACCACGATAGGTTTCGGAGCCAAACCTCGATTTTTACCTTTCTAACAAGCCAAGATCCAATATGCTCATATTCATTAATGACTCCAACGGTCATTTCGATTATAACACACCGCACTGGTGATAAACACCTCAACACCGGCCTAAGCCACGACGAGCACAACATAGGCTCCAATAGAAACGTATGCACACACTCGAATCATGACAGCTCAATTCATGACAAATGTCTCCAGCAAATAGTGCTGCAATTTAATCCCTCTGTGCCATCATAATATAGAACTGAGATCGCGTCTCGCATTATAGAAATAAAGTACCTGAATCCTCCTCGAGAGGTCATAACATCACGTGGCCTTTCCACGATTCGTTATTCTACCCCAACATTATTACTCATGAAGCACCTCAAGCCACTAAGCTCAAAACGGTTAGCCACGCACAGATCTAGGTCTTGAACCCACGCAATCAACCTCACCCACGGTGAAACAATTAACGTATGCTATCAAATCCTGAAAGGTCACAACCAACGTGCCATTCGCCAAGCGATACTCAAAATGGTCTTTTCCTCAGAAGCGAGGAAGTATTGTATACCATGTAGCTTATAACTAACTATATTTTCACAATATACTGTTGCGGCGTGCAACCCGCTCCAATGACATACCCGTGGCGGCGTGCCACCCGATCCGGATACCATACCTGTGGCGGCGTGCCACCCGATCCAAATAACCCGTGGCGGTGTGCCACCCGATCCACGCATAAATCTCGCAAAAGAAAATGCATATCGAGTCAAATTTTCTCATTATAGCAAACATATATATATATAGCCTCAAGCTCGGCCACATGAAATGCATCTGACAACTTTTCTCAATACTGGAACTGAACCAATGGTAGATACCTCTACACTAACATCCGTCGCTAAGGTCCAACTGACAAAGCAATGCCTACCAGCCATTCGCTGGTCCTTGGTACAACTGCTCTATTGGAGCATACTCTGATGCTCTCTGCTACGCAATTTGTGCTATTTTCCGACATAGTCCATATCACATTAGTCTAGACAATCTGACCCATGACAACCAGTCAGCAATCAAGTATCATAATTCGAATTCGTCTTATCAAGTTAAGAGAGAGCCTCTAGGACTTTCGATCTCCAATAATCACAAATGGTGTCGATACACATGATATACAACCACTGCATAGGCGGACTAACGAGAGCTTCAAGTCTCCAACACATATATAACACATGAATCACAATGCCCGATCCCGTACTCCACTGTACATATACATAACGCACATCAAGCGTCCATTCATACCACGACAGCCATTCAGAAATTTCACTATGCCATCAACGACTCAGTTATTATAGTCGATCCAACAAGAGAATACCACCATACCACTGGATATCATCATTTTACATTACCTTGTCCTTTTTGGATCATATTACCCTGCCAAATTACTAGAATAGCAGTACCATTTTCTTTAATCACCAGAAAGATCGATTCTTTAAATCACATACAGCTGCCCGCGCTGCTAAATAATTTTAATGACTCCCCATATATTATGAACTGATCATAAAACCTTGAATATGCCATTATCAACTTTCCATAACACATCGCATATACCATACCACACTAAGATAACATGGAAATTCATATCCCTTTCCTCTGCCTCAACATCGGCGCACTCCACTAGTCAAGGACTTTCGTGATCCCATATAGAAGAAACACTCATTACACATTCCACACTTCGCATACCTACTGGAATATACTTATTTTCAAACCATGATAAAACACATCACAAACTGTTTCTTCCCATTCGTTGCATAAGTTTAACTGCCAGGACTGAGTCCTTATACCCATATTAAGTTACACAACTGCCAGCACTCAAGAGCTTTGCTGCAATGTCTGCAAGACTCGTTACTTCAACCACATACCAGGAATCAATCGTATTCCTTTTGATACCATTCTGGTTTATTAACAAGTCGTTCCACTTACCTAGTTTCCTTTCTGATTCATATCTAATTTCATATCAGTCTTTACTATAGTACCATAACACATCAACTCATGTTACCACACGAGACTCGTACACAAGACCACACGGTCTAAGACCCATAGGCCACTGAATACTCTCTTAATGTTTCCCAAAAGTACCACATTCTACCATACTTTATTTTGATGAACTTCCCGCGATTTTTTTTAATTGTTATCATTACTTCCCAATACGGATACCTAGAATCCCATCATTCACATTATATAACACAAGTCTTGATCTTCCCTAACGAAACCGCCATCTTTAGCCACATACACAAATCTTAAGGCACCTGACTGTTACAAGCAAAATCTTGAACACTGCAAAACCATTCTCGGGCATCATTCACCCTTATTCAGCTGTAATTCAACTGTCCTATTGGGTAGAACCACTCATGTTTTGTTAGAACTCTGACATCGCAGAACATGATTACTTACAGATACAATCATCTATCTTTCTTTCCTATACGGTGAATATTCTTTACCAACAGCAGTTCAAAATACCCTAGTACTTCATCAGATCTACGAAGCACCATAACCTTTACCAGAATTTCCCAACATACTTAGAGACAGAATCAACATAGCACACAATAGTGCAATCGGTTAATCAATAGCAACCTCCCCAACTTAGCTCGAAGCCATTCATCAAAGCACTTTCAACCACTCATATCATTATTACTCAAGTGATGCCGAAATGTTAATATGAGATTAAACTCAAGCCATTTACAAGCCCTGGACAGAGACTCGAATCATCAGAGACCTTAGCTCTTCTGCAATTCTTGCAGATATACATGCACCACCAATAAGCCCACTCTCTTTAGGTGACAGAAATCTTTCTAAGTCCCAAATTTTCCAAAAATTTCGGCAAAGTTTCCTTTGTAAATTGGCCTATCCACCTGCCGGAGAATCACCAAACCATTCTAACAATACATCCACAACTCAACAAGATATCACAATGTATTTCAACAATATTAAGTCTCAATACTATACGAATCATATTATCATAGTTTATACTTGAACCTGCGTTGTACCTGCTCGAATCATAACACATATCAAAATCACTTTAGTCTTCCTGAGTTTAAACTCGTTCCACTACACATAAGGCACTTTACCTTCCAATTGCGAGATATGATAATTATTTCTCACACCCATAGCTAGGGCTACATATCAAATCACAATAAGAACTGAATACCTTACAGCTCTCCCATTATCAAACTGCCATTTGCACAATAAGGATCAATACCGATCGTATGAACTTCATAATACCGACTCGCAAAATTAATACCTTGGTGCTCAAGCCATAGACAAGGATCCGGCCTCAAGTCCTCCCGACTGGCCCAACATGAACTCATGGAGATTATATCTCGCCCCTCGATCCGGGAATCACAAGCCATAAGGCAATTACATTACTGAGCGCTCGATGCGTACACAAATGTGTGCAAGGAATTTCAAAAATTATATCTCAAGCTGAATCAAGTGCGCACGATAAGAATTCCAAGAAATGTGAAGTGTTTCCTAAAGGTTCGTAGCCTCCCGAGGATAAGTACGGGCGTCCCCGTACCGATCCACAAGACTCTACTAACCGGCTCAAGACTCATGAGGCCTAGTAAACCTAGGCTTTGATACCAACTTGTCATGACCCCAAATCCGGTCGTGATGGCGCCCAGCACACTGCTAGGCCAGCCCGACCAATCAACAATAACCACGGATCCACAAGCTCACTTTATCCAATTTAAGCATAATAGTGTTAGATATATTAAAAATAGGGAACCAAGTCCCAACACGTGCCAACTCCCATAGACCGAAGGGTCAAGAGTCATGAGCCTCTACAGAGTATACAAAGTGTAAATAGTGAATATAAATGTGCACAAGTGTGGGATGATCAGAACGAAAATACAGACAAACTGGAGAATCAGGTCCTGCGAACGCTGGCAGCTACCTCGACTGTCCAAAAGCACTCCCGAGCCGCAATAGAATCAGCTCCACTGTGATGTACCTGGATCTGCACACAAGGTGCAGGGAGTCGGGTGTGAGTACTTCCAACTCAGCAGTAATAAAAGTAAATAATGCTGAAGGGAAGAAAACCACGATAGGCACTACCTCATGCTACACAATACAAGACTATCTTTTTATTCCTTTCAAGCATATGTGAGTAGATTATTTAGAAATCTTAATTTTAACTACTTTCTTTCATAATAATATACCAATACCTGGATACAATCTCAAGCAGTGCAAGTCCGCACTCAAATCAGCCCCTCGGGCTCGGCACTCCTTATCAATTTACACTAGGAGATCTGGTCAATAAGGCAACTAATGCATGTGTGCCAGTAATGTATGAGTGCTGAATATTATGCCACGTAGTACACGTAAACCAATGTATGTATGTCATGCAATGCATATGACCGCTACGACGTGTAGCCCGATCCAATTTGGGTACCCGTGCTCACTGTGGGGGTTCAGACTCCGGAGGGGCTCCTACAGCCCAAGCACAATATTAATATCACACCTGCTGCGGCGCGCGGCCCGATCCGTATACCACTGCGGCGTGCAGTCCGATCCATGCATGTGTATGCATATGCTCACATAAAATGTCATGCCCTAACATATGGCCCTCGGCCCCACTCAATATAACAAATAATCAAGAAAGCCCTACGGCAACAATATCATATTAGCTCACAACTAAAAATGTTATTAAGACCTTGTTCAAGTTTTTCATAACCTTATAAAAATGCTGAATAGCAAAAATACCATTTTAAAACTTAAATTTAGAATAAAATATGCATAGTGTTATCAAAACAGTGATACCAATCCCGAAGGACTCAAATAATTGGCACGAAGCCCAAATACGATAATTAGTCCAATTCACTTCAACAATTAGGTGTTATTATTTATTACGCGGGACTGACCAAGTCACAATCCCCAATGGTGCTCTACCCCACGCCCGTTATCCGGCGTGCAAGTCACCTCAACACAGCACTAAGATGTGCAAGTCCGGGGTTTACTAACCCTCGGGACATCATTTACAAGTATTACCCACCTCGAACCGACGAAAGCTCATGCCCGCGACGCCTTAGCTCCTCGAACCGGCATCCACGCACGTCAAAACTAGCACAAATCAGCACAAATATATCAAAATAGGCTAATGGAACATAACTCAATCGAAAGAACTCGAAAAATATCAAAAATCACGAAATTGGCAAAACCCGAGCCCCGGGCCCACATCTCAAAAAATCTTGAAACTCATATTTCCAGAACCCTTGTCTCGCCACGAGTCCGTACATATAAAATTTACTAAAATCGGAGTTCGATTGGCCTTTCAAAATCCAAATTTTTGTTTTCAATATCCAGGCCACAATCCTTCATAATTTCTACCCAAATTCATGAAGATTGATGTTAATTCTACCATAAAATGATGTTTTTGAGTCAAGAAACTTACCTCCGATGAATACCCGATGATTTTCCAGCGTTTTCCCGTGATTTCTTCTCTCTAGGGCTCAAAAATGGTGTTTTGGGTATATGAACCCGTAAGTGAAATATTTCTGATTTTAATTTCACTGCCAGACAAATTTGATCTTCTCGTTCGCGTAAGCTCCCACGCGTTCGCGATGCCCAGCATCATTTTACTCTTCGTGTTCGCGTTACCTATCACGCGTTCGCGATGCACCGATCCATTTTCCCTTCGCGAACGCGACATGCCCCCACGCGTTCGCGATGCACATTTCTTCAGCCATCCGGAGGTCCTTCTACGCGAACGCGACCTCCATCCACGCGAACGCGATGTTTCACTATTTCCTCTTACGCGATCGCGACTAACCCATCGCGAACGCGATGCTTCCCGGATTCCTTCTACGCGATCGCGGCCGTCCTCTTCGCGAACGCGATGACCAAAGTGCCCCAGCCTACGCGAACGCGGGCCTTGCCCTCGCGAACGCGAAGGCTTAGCCTTCTGCACAGTGATCTGCAATTTACAGCAGATTTTGCCAAGTTCAAAATGCCCGGATGATGGTCCGGATTCACCCCGAGGCCCCCGGGACCCCAACAAAAAACCACCAACATACCCCAAAACACGATACAAACTCGTTCCAATCATAAAAACACCATCCTAAACATCAAAATCACCAATTACACACGGATTCAAGCCTAAGTTTCTTCAAAACTTCCAAATTACACATTCCATCAAAAACCTGATCAAACGACGTCCGAATGACCTGAAATTTTGTAGGCACATCCAAAATCACCTAACGGAGCTATTGCAACTGTCGGAATTCCAACTCCCGGATCAAAATCTCACCTGCCGTTCGGTTTTCGCCAAAATTCAACCTTAGCCAATTCAAGCCTATTTCTACACCGGGCCTCCAAATTCAATTCTGATTGCTCTCGTAAGTCATAAATGATCCCCCGAAACTAGTCGAATCATCAGAATCCGATTCCGAGCACTCTAACTCGATAGTCAACTCTAGGTTGACTTTCCATATTCAAACTTCCTTCAAACATGCTATTTGCTTCATTTTCAATTCAATTCACTCCTAACTCACCCGATAGGCTCTAACACCGATATAAAAGCATAAAACATGTAATTGCAACATGACGGGGTGGTAAATTCCCGTAACGACGGGCCGGGTCGTTACAGAAAGATCCCCTCTTTTCATCTCTATAAACTATTTCCCAATAAAAAGACTTCAAATCTGAAGTCTTAAGTCTGAAACAAAAGAAAAGTAAACTGGAAAAATCAAAAAGAAAAGAAAAGAAAGAACAAAAAAGAAATACGGGGAAGCTTAGGAGACATATCCTGCTAAGCTAAGTCCCCTGTCCCATTTTGGTTTCTGTTTGAGCATGATTCATGTGTTAATACTGTTTTTCTTTAATTTCTGTCACACCTCCTTTTTTACACACCGCCCCGGGAGGGATAGTATAGAAGGGAGTTTTTTCAATTAAAGTGACATTATTCGAAATGGAATTATTTGTTTATTTCGGAGTCGCCACTTGGAATAAATTACAGTGTTCCAAGTCACCGGTTTATTTAAATCCCAAATCGAGGAAGTTTTATTTTTTATTTTTTAAAGATTCCGCGAACTAGAAATTCTAAGTAAGGAATTCTGTTAACCCGAAGGAAGGTGTTAGGCACCTTCGGATTCCGTGGTTCTAGCACGGTCACTTAGTGATTATTACTCGGCTTAAGTACTTAAGTGCTTAACAACTCATTTTTAGGACCTATGTGTAGTTATCTTTTTACCGCTTTTAAATACTTGATTTATTCGTAATTAAATAATTGAGTTACGCGTACGTATACTCTTTTCTTTTGGCGGGTCAAAAATCATGTCACGTGAACGTGTTCACAATTAATAACGTTTTTTGTTGATTTATTAAGAAAGTTTAGTTGAAGTTGCGCGAATGCATCCCTCGAGTTACTTTTTAGAAAAAAAAATTATGATTATATTATGCGAACATACACAAAATCACAATAACATATTAGGAGCTTAAGGAACGAATAAAGCTATTCCAACAAAGTCACAATAAAGTTAACGTCAAAACAAATAGTAATAAGAGATAAATTCTCTATGAAACTTGCAATCATCAATTTAGTATTTTTGTTCTTGTACGACTTGTATACTACAGATCAGACGAAATACTTTTTATTTCAGAAGAAGCAGTTCTACATAAGAACTCAAATTTCATTTAACTATTAAAATTTTATAGTTTAATAGTAAATTTTCTTTAACAAACTTCAACCAATGTCCTATGTAATGTCACTAATATAGGAGATAAGAATTTATATAAGCAGATATAAGATTTCTTGAAATTGAGATGTTTGTTATTGGCTTTTAGGCAATAATGTGACTTTACTGTGAGAAGATTGCAAAGGTTAACTATTTGCTCTATTCTCTTTTACTTCTTAACTGTTTGATTATTCGCAATTATAAAATCGTCTTTAAAAGAGTCATGCGTACGTGTACTTTTTTTCTTTTTGTTTAAAAATTATAACTATGTCATATGAACGTGTACACAAATGGATTAAAAGTGACTAGAGCGTTCTACGATGTTTGATCATTATCAATATTATGTTTTCATCTTATACCAAATATACCAAATGCACACTATCAAAACTTAAGTATTTTTTTTAAGTGTAGACATATTAAAGGAAAGCAATGGTCTCATTTGAAATAACATGGTATATTAAAAAGGGTCAACACAGAAACGAATATAGGCGTTCAAACAACCTCAGCAAAACCAACTCTCACATTGCAATAATCAAAACACAGTGTAGTAGTAACCCATGAAAACATCTCTTGAGATAGGAAGGCGTTTCGGATATTTCTTGATCATTCGGCCAAATACTGATTCCATAGCCTATAGTTTAAGTTCAGTTCACACATGAATTAATTATTTAGATTTTCATATTAGAACTCAACATATGGAGAAATATACTAATTTGATCACATGAGAACTTGTCTGACTAATTCTAACAATTTTGTAAAACAATCATGCTCACAGTATCTTCAAACTAGTTCATAATCACACAAGTCGAACATTATTAAGACATTTTCCAATACATACGATCAGAACATTAGACTCAACAAAATTCATTCAATATTCTAGAGGTAAATCAACAAATCAATCCTATAAATCAGCACGACATAATGGGATTTTGTGTCTACCTTAAATGCAGGGGAAAGCAGAATGACAAAAGCCAAATAAAGGCAAAGAGAGGAAGCAAGAAACTCGACGCTCAGGGACAGTAACAACCGTCAAGTTCTTATACCCACACAACTTGCAAATTCCAAAAGATATACGCAGCAACAAAACCCGGACAACTATACCAATCGAAGACTCGAACACCACCTCATACTTCGACTTCCTTTAACTCAAAATTGAAGAAAAGGCAACGTAGGGTAGGGTCTGTTTCTTGTTTCGATGGAACGAAGAAAAAAAGGTCAGAAGCGGCACTGCTCTCTCTATTTTTCAGAGGAAAATTTCTCTCCTCCTTTCCTTTCTTAGATTTCTTCCCTTTTTGTTTTCTTTACGTTTTTTGTTTTCTACCCCCTGTGAGCACGTGATTTTTGCCTTACTTGAGAAGTATTCCCAGAAAATTTAAAAATAAAAATAGTTTCGTGTTGGGCGTGATTTTTGTGATTTTGTGTTGTTTTATCTTTTTGTGTGTACGTTTATTTATTTGAATTAAAAATACAAAAAATATATGCTGGGTTTTTTTGCATTTTTCGTGTTTGATGCCGAAGTCATGTGATTTACATTTTCAGGTGATATGTAATTATGTACGTTAATGGTAGTAAAAAATAGCGGTGTTATAGGTTAGTATATATACATATGTGTGTATATATATATATATATGTATATATATACATATATATATATATATATACACATACACATAATACATCATGAAGATCCGATCTGGGCCAAATCCAGTCTAAAAGCCAGGCCCAAACGGATTTCTTCTAATCCAGGCCCAAACGAATCCCCATCCGTCCAGCATCTATCATTGTGGCATGCGATCTGGACCGTTGGATTCTATTATCCAACGGCCCAGATTAATCCTTTAATCCCAATATACACTCAGACTATGATTTAACCAAACGACGTCGTTTGGTTTAAGTGAGGGGATCCTGATCGTTGATCGTAAATGATCCAACGATCAGGATTCAATCTCATCTCCGGTATATATTCCTCATTCCATACCCCGCCCCCCAAGCCAGACCCCCCCTCTCCCTTCATCTCCTTCAGAAGCTCTCAAAGCCCGGTGTAACGCCGCCGTGCCCCGCCTGCCGGAAATCGCCTCACGGCGGTTCCGGTAGGCCAATCAAACCCAAACCAACGCCAAAACCTTCCCCTCACCTCCCCCATCACGAACCCAGCCTCCACTAACCTCGAATCATGCCGGAGCTCCTCGAATCTTCATTTGAAGATTCGAGTCAAACTCGAACCTATGCCAAATCACCCCAAATTCACACCACAGTCTCCTCACACCTCCCCCACACTCCCATTGACATTGGTTTGCTTCGAATCTAACCAAAAATGCAAAAGCCCCAAATCCGAGCCCAAGAACCCTAATTTTTGGAGAAACCCAATTCGAGCCGGGTTAGCCGCAATTGAAGTCCAAGGGACTTTAGTCTAGGTGTTCTCAATCGAGAACATCCCGATTAAAGCCCGTTTGGCTTCAATAATTCCACATCTTAGTTCGAAGTTTGGTCGGCAGATTTCTTGCAAGGTATTCATTCCTTCTTTGGTCGATTTAATGCGATTTTTGTGAATATGTGTGTTTATTTTATTCATTGTTTCAATTCTATTCTAGCATGCTTCTAATTTCTCATAACAGTCGACCTGCTATCCTCCTTTGAGGCCCTTTGTTTGGCCAATTCCTCTGTTTTTAGTAGTTAAAATGAATCATGAGTCCAAGGTGATTAAAGTCGTCAAGGAACTAGTTCGTAACATTGGTCCCTGAATCTGCCTGTATGCAATTCATTAGAGTAGGGGTTGGTTACTGTTTGATTCAGATTAAAGGGATAATTGGTTGTAGTTAATAGGATAATTGTTTAATCACACACCCATACAAAGGGCTAGTGGAACTGAGCACAGCAGGGCATCCCCACTGAGGTCCCTGCCACCAGCCTTATTGTTTAATGATGGAGTCCATACCTTGGACAGTAGGTGGTGGGGTTTGCAGGGAATTTGATGGGTCTGGCAGAGTTAGGAGTGGGCAGGGTAATAGTTAATTAGGGCCAGGTGTTCTGGAGGGGCTTTGAGCTATAAATATAGCATCAAAGAGTACCTGGAGAGAGGATACTCATTCATACATACACACTGAGAGAACTAGAGAAAATAGGCAGTGATAACAGAGTACCTGGAGAGGAGATAAAACAGTGATAATAGGCAGATACCTGAGAGTAACTAGAGCACCTGAAGAAAAATAGATACAAGGATACACATATAGGAAGATACAGAGAAAGGCTACTGTTTTCATTGGTTTGGAGTCACTGTTTCATCGAGTTTTCTTGGCTACTGTCTCGCTGGTTTGGTTCATTGTTGTTGCTGCTGTTGTATTCATTTGGTGCTGCTGGTCCAGTTGTGCTGTTGGTCGTTGGTGTTGCTTTGCACAGTACTGTTTGGCTGGTTCTTCTGTTAGTTGTTGTTGCTGTGTTATTGTGGCTACTGCCACTGGTTGTGGTCGTGTGTGCTGATATTGCTGCCTGGTTGTTTGGGGTTGCTTTTGGTCTATTGGTGGCTGGTCTGTTAGTGTTTGCTGCCTGGGGTTTGGTCTTTTGATTGCTGCCTGGCTGTGTGTTGTTACTGCTTGGTTCAAATATTGCTGTTAGTCCTTATTGTTGTTGCTGTGGTGTTCAACTGAGGCTGTTGGTCAGTAGTTTATTGCTCTTGGTCGTTTGGTTGCTGGTTGGTCTATAGTTTGCTGCCTGGTTTGGTTGTTGCTGTGGTTTCATTATTTTGTGGCTGTGCTACTTAACTGTAATGGCCGTTTGATTGCTGCCTGGCCATTACTGTTCCATTAGTCCCTTAGTTGGTAAAGTTTGAAGAATTTGATCACTGTTTGGGTTGTTGGGGTTATTAGCTGGTTCACCATTTGTTTTGGTGTGGAGTTGTTGCTGTTACTGTTCCTGTTACTGTTGCGGCATTACCATCGCTCACTCTTCTTTGTTCTTTCACATGCCAGGTACACATCTCTGTTATTGTAATTCCCTGGTTCAAAAAGAATGAAGCCTGAAGTTTATGTTTGAAGTCTGTTGAATCATGTAGTCGTCCAAAGTCTATGCTTGATTACATTCTGTTACTGTCTAATTAAATTTGTATTGCTAGTTTTGTTATGGAAAATGTAGCTAGACCAAAGATACACTATCATTAGATATGCACGTAGACCCGAATTAGTCTGTTGTATCCCTGTTCAATCTTCCCTGCTCATGTGTGTAATCTCCAAACCTGTTAAATGATAGACCTTATGTTACAAGCAAGATTAGCTAGGGAGTTGTTACTCAACGGAATGACGTAATTAGATTAAAAAGAGTCGGGGGTGCATTTCATGTGACCCGACCCCCAATTTTGGGCAAGAGTAAACAAAGCGTGTTAGGAACCACAGGCGCATTTCATGTGGTGTGGTTCGTAGCAAGTTTTTTAAGTAATTTGGAATCAACTCTTAAGTAAGATACAGTGGGATGTAGTTCACTTTAGATTGGAATCAAAGGTACGCCTCGCCCAATAGTTACACTAATCACACAGCCGTCATAAATGTACATATAAATACTCAGATTTCGAGATGCGTCGTTTCTTAACGAATATCACGCTTTTCTCAACAGTGTAAATAAGTAGTCGATCCGGGCGCATATTTTAGTTTTACCTTTCTAAATACGGGTGTGCATTTCATGTGACCCAAATCCAAACCCCGCAAATGTTGAATAAGAATATGTTGAGGATCCGGGTGCATTTCATGTGACGTGATTCGAAAGCATATTTTTAAGCAACTTCCTCTTTCGTAAATCACAATCAAAAATAAAAGCGGTAAAGGGGTATTAACTTGCACTAAATACATAATTGTAAAAAAGCAGATAGATAAGCCAAACACGACAGTTGAGCGACCGTGCTAGAACCACGGAATTCGGGAATGCCTAATACCTTCTCCCGGGTTAATAGAATTCCTTATCCGGATTTCTGGTTCGCGGACCGTTAAATAGAGTCATTCTTTTCCTCGATTCGGGATTTAACCGGTGACTTGGGACACCATAAATCTCCCAAGTGGCGACTCTGAAATAATTAAAATAAATCCCATCTCGATTGTCCTTTAATTGGAAAAACTCTTTGCACCCTTGCGGGTGCGTAAAAAAGAGGTGTGACAGCTCTGGCGACTCTGCTGGGGAATTGTTCTTTAGAATTCGAGCCCGGAATAACTGTTGTATTTGGCATATTTTATTATCTGATTTTTTTTACATGTTGGCATCAGTGTGCAAAATGTTGTTCTACTGCTTTGATATTGTGTGAACTGTACATATAAATTGTGCCGGAACCAATCTCCTCTCTGAGTCTTCTAAATCATGAAGAAGGGTGCACTTCGTGTGACTTCTTTTCCGTATAGTGTCTAATTCCCATTTTAGAACGAGGTTTGGATAAGTTGCAAAACCGGTGAAGCTTCTGTATTCCCGGATTGCTGCCTCCTCCTCGGCTCGAGCTGTCCGCTCGGGTAAGCCAAGTCTAGAACAGATAAACCCAGGTTTTTAAACCTAGAATAACAAAGCTTCATGCCGGATCCCTAGTAGGAAACGTTTATTTGCATCATGTCGCATTTGGCTTAGGGGACTCAACACGGGGGTTGGGTCCGTCTAGGACAGGTGACCTGAAATGAACAGACTATCCTGCTGCATCCTGTTTGTCTTGCGCATTTATCTGTTATAGACTTGCATGCTGACCGGCTTTTAGAGATAAAAAAAAAAAAAAAAAAAAAAAAAAAAAAAAAAAAAAAAAAAAAAATGTGTGTTTTGTTCTTAAGATAGAAATAGCTTATTTGTTTTCCTTTAGTAAAATGAATAAATAAATGATGTCGTTTGTTTCGTCAAAACCGAACTACGGGGGTTTGATTCTCATCGGATGTGAGATACGTAGGCAACCTCCATCGGGTCCAACTTCACCTTTTGAAAAATTAATTTTTGTACTAAATAAGTCGGTGATGCTGTTTTCAAAAATAGCCGAATGTTCCCGGAAGGGACGCCGGAAGGCTAATTTCGTATAAACGGCCACCTTTGGGTCAATTTTGATTTCGATCAATTTACCCCACAACCTTAAAAGCCTTCGTCCCCGAGACGTTGAAAGGCCGTGATTGAAAACTGATTTTTTTTATTTTTTAGCAAAACAAAGTTGTTTTCTTATTTAAATCACCTTAATAAATGTGCAGGATGAGCACGAATCAGAATAAATCATTTTCAATCTTTAGTGAGGTCCCTCAGCAGCTCCGTATATGGTGGAACGATTTGGAAGACAATAGCAAAAAGGTTGTAGGGAGAATTTTGGGAGGTTTGGTTGATCTGTTGAATATCGAGCCAAGGGAAGACATCATCAAGGCACTGGTATCTTTCTGGGATCCGACCCGCAATGTGTTCCGTTTTGTTGACTTTGAATTGACGCCCACATTAGAGGAAATTGCGGGCTATGCGGGACTTAATGGGAAATTAAGAGGGCAATACCTGCTCTCACCAAGACCGGTATCTCCACATGGGTTTCTGGATTTACTGAGCATTAGTCGAAAGGTGAAAAATGATGATCTGTTGAAAGGGTATTGCGATCTTCAATTCTTATATCAACGGTACGGCACTCCTCGGGGTTATGAAGAGTCAAACCTTGGACTGACTCACGCAGGGAATAGAACCAAGTGGGAGGCCAGACGAATTCTAGCATTCCTAACGACATTCTTGGGGGTTGTGATTTGTCCGCGTGAAGATAAGAAGATAGAGATAAGTCTGGTAGGAATAGCCGATGTTGCAATCAAAAAGGCTACCAGCACTGTGGTCCCTTTGGTTTTGTCCGAAATCTATCGAGCCTTGACTGTATGCCGAGAAGGGGGCAATTTCTTCCAAGGTTGCAATCTGTTACTTCAACTATGGATGCAAGAGCACCTCTATCACCGAACACAATACATGAACCATGGGTTGACCGGGAAAAACTGTATCAGGGGTTTTGAAGAACGGATGATGAGTGCTGTATTCCCTGAAGGCGTCGAGGCATGGCTTGCACGACTGAGCTCAATAGAAGCCGATCAGATTGAATGGGCATTCGGGTGGTTACCCGATACTGAAGTAATATATATGGCAGCCGAGGAGTGTTATATCCTTCTGATGGGGATCCGCAGTGTTCAACCATATGTCCCTCACCGTGTATTACGTCAACTAGGGAGGTTTCGGGTTATTCCTACCGATCAAGACCTAAGGAAGTACGCCATTGAGTTGAGCCCGGGAGTTGTCTTCCCCGAAGAGAAGGTTAGAAGGCTGTGGCACGAATGTCGGTTCCTTGAGCCTAAAACCATGGTCCGGGAACTAGCTAAGGGAGAGGTGGACCCAAAGTACAACGTGTGGTTCGGGAAAAGATTTCGGATTCGTCGGAAATGTTCTAAAAGAGCCCATGTCCAACAGTTCACGGAAGATTCACAGGAACAATGGAATTGGCTAGCAAAGGAGGAGGGGTACAGGACGAAGATTGGCAGGATAGAACAGCAGGTCCGGGACCTCCAATTCGAGAAGAACATGCAAGCTGCCACCGACGAAGGAGACAAAAAGAAGTTGGCACAAGAAAATGACTTCTTGAGAGCTCAAATCCAGCAAATGAAAAGAGATGCTGACAGACAGTCGAGGAGTCGGGCCGACGAAAAATTGATAAGGGGTTTAAAAAGCCAAGTCACCGACATCCAAAGAGAATTGGACGAGTCAAAAGCCCAAATAACGAGGATCCGTGCTAGCTGGAAAAAGGAGGCACATCAACATGCACTTCACCTAAAGCGGGTGGAAGAAGATTACACCGATATCATCACTAGCCTGAGGGAAGCAAATGTTGTCCTTAGGGAGCGGGTTTTCAAGCAAGCCCAAGATGCCAGAGCAGACCTCGACCGCTGCCACAATTTGATGGCCCGACTGCAAGGACAAGTGGATAGGCTCCTAGATCAAGTCACCAACAACGCTCGAAGATTGGGGGCGAAAAACCAGCAAATAGAGCGGCTACTCGGAGAAAGGGACATGATCAAGGATAGAATTGGAGAAATCGGGCACTATGTCACCATGAAGTGCCTAGCTTGTGAACGAATGCCCCGCGCCGACCTTTTCGCTTCAATTATGGGTTATGTTCATCGGATCATGGAAGAGTTGAGGGAACTACACAAGGACCTCACACCGAGGCCTGCGGCAAGGCCGAATGATGCCTCGCAGGCCCCCAGAAGTTTTAGGGCATTAGATTTTTGATTGAAAATGTATTCTGAAATGTTGAGTCAAGCTAGTTGGCGTTTTTATCTTTACTTTCCCAAGTCAAGCATTTTTCTTTTGTTTTGCTGATTTTGTAAGACGTGTTTTGTAACTACACGGTTTTATTTGATATAAAAGTTACTGAATTTTGCCACAATCTTGTTACCAGAACTACGCTCGGTCTGATTCACGCGGGGTCGTGATACGTAGGCAATCCACATAAGATTCGACCACCACTAAAAAGAAAGAAAAAGAATCCAAAGGTTAAATAACAAAAAGGCTTGCAAAGATAGTCGAAAAAGAAAAAAAAAGGGAAAAGAAAAAGAAAAAGAAAAAGGAAAAGGGCCGGAATGACGCATGTTAAAGAGTACACGTAGAAAGGGTTATTTGGTTAGGTGCATTGCATCCAACGTGCTATAACGTATCTGTCAAACTCGGTGAACTAACAAGTTTGTTGCGTATTCCAGAAAGTTTAGCAGTTGGTTTGACAGAATATACTGGCCAGCCATCACTACCGTACTAGATCCAAAGGACCAGTTACAGTAAGCATGTCGAGTTCTGGCAAGAGTCTCGAGGAAGAAAAATCCGAGCTACAAATCATGAAAGAAGAGGTGGACCGGTTAAAACAACAGATAACAGAGATGCACCTGGCCTGGGCCAGGGAACAGTCTTCACCAAACCGCCCTACTCTCGCCTCAGCTCCCGAACATCCGCCCATCGATCCTTCAACAAGCGCCCCAAGCTATCCATACTTTCAGGGGGAAAATCCATATGCCACCCACATTCCACCAGCCAAACCAAATCCTCCTCCAGTCACCCCTGTTTTTGTGGCACCTCCACCTGCTCCTCTGCAAAGGCCGGCCAGCGAGCCATATGTTCAGATCCATGACAACTCTTACTATCCTCCAGAGCCTACTTTCAGGGCTCCTGAACCACAATCACATACACCTCACTGGGATAATCCGGCAGAGCCGGAAAAACACTTCCAAAGTTCGGAACACGAGGAAGTCGTCAGAAAAGTCAAAAGCCTGGAGCAGTCCTTCAGGAACATGCACGGTTTGGGCAACCAGGTCAGCGTCGCCTATAAAGATCTATGTCCATTTCCGGACGTCCAGTTGCCAGCAGGATTTAAAATGCCCAAATTCGACCTATACGAGGGGCATGGTGACCCAGTGGCCCACCTGCGGGGGTTTTGCAGTAAAATGAGAGGGGCCGGAGGACGGGACGAGCTTCTGATAGCCTACTTCGGCCAGAGTCTGGGAGGATCGGCGTTGGAGTGGTACACTAGACAGGATCCCAGTAGATGGTTTACGTGGGATGATTTGGCTCAAGCTTTTATCGGCCAGTTCCAATACAATCTTGAGATAATCCATGACCGCCTATCATTGCTAAAACTAGAGAAGAAGCCTGCTGAAAGCTTCAGGGAATTTGGTTTCCGATGGAGGGAACAGGCGGCCAGGGTAGATCCGCCGATGAGAGAGAGCGAGATGGTGGACTACTTCTTGCAGACATTAGAGCCCACCTACTTCGGACATCTGGTAACGTCCGTAGGCAAATCATTCACTGAGGTGATAAAAATGGGGGGTATGATCGAGGAGGGTTTGAAGGCCAACAAGATCATGAGTTACTCAGCACTGAAAGCCACCACTCAGGCTATCCAAAGCGGTATTGGAGGAGTACTGGGGAAAAAGAGGAGAGAGGAAGTTGCGGCCGTCGAGTCCGGGGCATGGTTCAGAAATAGAGGCCCCGCACCCCAATATAGCCCACCCCAACCTCACCACCAAAATTACTCTCACAACCCATATAGCCACCCGCAACATTATTATCCCGCACCTGATCCCCATTTTACTGTCCACCATGCACAATCCTATTCTGCACCTCCCGTTCATGCACCATGGCGTGCACCAAACCCCCAGAACAGTCATCCACCCCCAAGAGCTTACAGAAGTCCCTCGGGCGCGA